>VZTZ01039311.1:0-69694 GCA_013400955.1 Drymodes brunneopygia
AATCACACAGGCAGACCCTAAATGCCACAGAGGAGTGGGGTCAGAGAGCTGCAGGTCAGTCCTGCTGTGCAGTTACCTTTTGTTTTTATGAACAGCTCTCCCAGTGCCTACAGGAGCCCTGCAGGCTCCAGCAGTTTCCTGCCCTGTGTTTGTTCATCCCTGGCTGACCATGCTTGGCAGGCATTGTCGGATGCATTTGCTAAAGGATTCCTACAGGCCAAAAAAAAAAAAAACAAAACAAAAACATCCAAACAACCCCAAACTTTTAATTTTTTTTTTTTTTAAATTATTGAAAATGTGTTTTTTTGAATGGGGGTCTCTTTCCAAAGGGTGATTTACGGGGCACTGGCTATGCCCTAAAGGGATTTAAGCACACAGGTCCAAATTATGGTTGGAAGTCCATGTGTTCCCTGTGGTTTTGGTAGGAGGGGTTTTTAGGGAGCTGATCATCTGACAAATAAAGAGGATTCTGATTGTTCTTCAAGGATGATCTAATTCCATCTATAATTCACATTTGGGACTGATGACCTTTCAAATAGGCCCTGGCTTTGAGCAGAGCCAGGGAACCAGGCTGGGATGGGGGATGCTCTCCAAACCCTTCTGCTCCTCTTCACACTGAGTTCCCACCACAATCCAGGACTGGCAGGGGCTGGTGGGGCCGGGAGCTTGCAAAGCACTGGGAAATTGCTGAGTGTGGCAGCAAGGAGCTCTTTGGGAAAGGTGGCCAGAAATGCTCAGAGCACCCATTTTCCAGCACATTTTTGTCTTTCAGGCACTTGTCTGCAGGGGTTTGGTGCCTTCAACCCCACCACAAGGCAAAGGGAGAATTGGGCATGTTGGAAATGTGATCCAGACACAGTGGGAAGAGGAAACAGCTGCACGTCTCCATGGGGTGATGCTGAGCCCAGCTCTTCCCTGGGAAATCAGGCAACTCCCCCCATTTTCCATGACCTTTTCCATGTAGCTCAGCTCAGGGCTGACTCCTGACACTGAGATCTGGTGGTGAGGGCCATGTCTGGGAGGAGATGACACTTAAAATGTTGTGGAAGAGCATCTGAAAAGTTAACTCTGTTCATTTGTTCACCAAAACCAAGTTTCTACCTGCTATCAGATAAAAAAAAAATCAAAACATTTGTTTCTCAATTTAGAAGTAAAAATTTCTTTGGGTTTTCTATTTCCAGTGTTCTTTTCAACTTGAAAAAGGTGCCAATGGGCCTCCATTTAAAAGGATAAAGGATGGTGAACAACACAAAACTATATATTTAAAAAGCAAACAGACTTTTTTTTTTTTTTTGCTTAAACACAGAGCTGGAAGGGTAAATTTAAACCCCAAGCACTGAGTTGAAACAGGTTGTGTTTCATGTGTCACAGTGTGAAATGAAAAATATAGATTGAGTCTTGCCACAGTTTTTGTATCCCACATTTATCCCTGGTAGGGATGAGGGTGAATCACAGGAGGAGGATGCCACTTGAGGGGGAACAGCCAAGTGTGGCACTGTCACTGTAACCCACAAATTATACACAGAGAATTGCTGCTTGTTTAATCCTAAACTCAAAGCCAACCAATGCATTTTCTAGTTTGATGGAGGTTCACAGGCTCTCCTGGTCCCCTTGGGGTTGTGTTTGGGGTGGGCATTGGCTCTGCTGCTGATTCCCCACCTCTGAGGTCCCACTTCCCCCTCTGCAGTAACATATTTTCATTATTTTATGTTACACCACGAGCCAGTGAAGAGATGCTGCCAGGTGCCTCCATCTGAGGACTCTAGAAAATGTTCATCTACAGACATCTTTCTCCTTTGAGGAGATATGAGCCCTGAATTTTCCCTTTATTGTTGTCCTTATAGTTTTGGCCTTACACAAAAGCCTGAGATTAATGCATCTTTGTAAAATATTCCCATCTTTACTTTTGGAGATGGTTGTTTTTCACTGTACACCACTTGTTTTCCAACTGAACTAAAAGTAGTTTTGTGTTTTAGTGGGATTTTTCATTTTCTGCCAAAATACATCAGCAGTCCAACATGAAATCAAGTTTATGAGGACTGCAGGTAAGTTTTCCTATCCCTAATAACAAGCACGAAAAACTGGATTTCAGACTCATCCTTCTAATGGCAATATTTTCTGTATCCTGCTGACCCAGTGTATTTTGGGTAAGCACAAAACCACAAGAACACTGAAGACTCATTTTTTTAAAAAATCAACATCATCACTCACTTCTTGTAGACACCCCATACCTAAGTTCCCTCCCAAGACACTGCACAGAGGAGGTTCTGTAACAGTTTATTTCATCATATCTTTCTTTATTGGCTCTCTCCAGGTGTTTCTTTTTGCTGGGCTCACTGTAGTTTTTAAGACCAGTTTGTTGAAAACATGGATTTATCATTCAAGTGGCAGCACAGATCAATTACTGCAGCCTCTCCTACATTAACAGAATTGCAGATATTGGCCTTGCAACCCACAGGAGCACGGTGCCTGCAGATGAAACGCTGCTTATTTTTAAAATGACAGCATTTCTGTCAGGGGGAACCAGGGGATTATGGTCAATACATAAATCAGCACGTTGGGAAAAGGAAATGGAGTTGCAAGGTTCTGCTCCATGAGCTTCAATTTTGTGAGTCATGCAATTCACCAGCCAAGGTTAAAAACATTTTTGGGCTTCAACTTGTTGTAGTGCTGGGGCTGCCAAACTCTGCTGATTGCTGTGTCTCTTAAAAAAAAAAAAGGGAGAAATTTAATATGCAATATTCTCCTTCTAATGCATTTTAATTAAAAACTTAATTGGTTTGAGCTAAGTATTTCTGAACTCTGGTAAAGTAAATGAATATTTAAAGCTCCCTTGGGGCCATCATGACAAGCACGAGCCAGAAAAATAGGATTTCCTTTTACCAAAAAATAAAGGCTTTTAACAGAACACCATGCAGCACCAACAGGCAAAAGTCTGAACTGGGCAGTGGTGAGGAACCTGATCTTTCATGGGAGTTTTTTCTCTTGCCAGAAATTCGTTTGTTTTCTGCTCTTCAATAATTGTTTTTATATTTTGTTTGGGGTTTTTGGGGGACGGGTGGGGTTCTATGTGATGTTTTTTGTTCTATTTAATGGAGTAGCATTTCCCAAGCAGTCATCTCACTGCAAAACATTAAAATTGCTCTAATCAGAGCAACCTTTTGGCACACCCCGGGTTGTTCATTAAAAAAGGACAGGATACAGTACTCTCTATAATTCTCTGTGCAACAAGAACTACATATTAAAAAAAAGTAAAAAAAAAAAAATCATCAGGAAAAAAACCTTATGTACATCTTAATCTGCAATAATCTACATAAAATCTGATGAATTTACATAGGATCAGAAGGGTCTGTTGCCCAGGATGAAGAGTTTTTTCAGAATTTTGGCTGCCCCATCTCTGGAAGTGTCCAAGGCCAGGTTGTGGGGCTTGGAGCAACCTGGGATAGTGGGAGGTGTCCCTGCCTTCACACATCACCCATCACCTTGTCTGCCTCTGCAGACTCATCCCTGAGCTGCAGGAAGGTGTTTATCCCTGGGAGTTAATGGAGAAGAGAATGTGAAATGCTGTAAATTCAGCCTCACACGAGCAGTGCTCAGATCCTCCCTGGGACGTGCCCACCACTGACAGCACCAGACCTGACACTGGAAGCACCCTGCTTGTGCTGCTTGGGCAGTCTTTGCTGGCTGTGCTGATGGCTTCAGGTCAGCTTGTTTTCCTCATTTTAGTCCTGGGATAAAGTGGGATTCAGCCTTCAGAGCCAAAGGACTCTGCTTCAGCCACAGTTTTAATTTTTGACTATAAATTTCTGTAAAACGCAGTCACTTCCAGCTGGTTGCCCAAAGACTCCTGGAGATCCTCTGCCAGCTGTGATTTCTCTGGGCTGCCTCTCCTGGTTTTGGAAGGGGAGAGTTGCACAGCCTGAGTGACCAAAAGCAGAGAGCAAAGCTTTGCTCCAGGTACTGCTCACAGTCAGACCCAAATGTGACAGTGCCTCCCCCGGGGTCCTGGTGAGCCTGAAGGTCACCCTGACCTTCACCTGCTTGTGTGGATGTCCCTGATTTGGGAAATGTCACCTCTGTGGCTATGGATGGTCAGATTTAAAGGGGATGGCTGGCAATTTCATCATAAAGGTCAGAAAAAAGTAGTTTTGCAACCAGAAGAAAATATGTGAAAGCAACTTCTAACCTGTCTTCTTGTTTATACCTGGTTCCTTTTCTATGTTCAGATTT
The DNA here is from genome assembly GCA_013400955.1 of Drymodes brunneopygia. Classification (NCBI taxonomy): domain Eukaryota; kingdom Metazoa; phylum Chordata; class Aves; order Passeriformes; family Petroicidae; genus Drymodes; species Drymodes brunneopygia. The sequence continues at coordinate 4,231 of VZTZ01039311.1, forward strand.
TACTTCATTACCTTGATTAAAACTGATTCAGTTAGGCTGCTAACATGAACAGCCTGGATACCAATTCTTTGAATCCAAACTATATTTATCTGGCATGGGTCATATTTATCTAGCACAAGTCAGAGTCAAATAAACAAACACAGCCTGGCTTGGATGCAGCCAGACATGAAAAACAGAACAACCAAAAATGAGTTTTAGCATTACAGAGTAGGCAGTGGAAAGCAGACAGGTTATTATTGGGAGAGGAGGGTTTTGGGGGTCCTTGGGAATCAGTCTGAGACAGTTGTCAACAGAAATACATTTTTGGATTTTGTTCCTAAGCTATTGGCTAGGGACAGCCCCTGGTGCAGCATTTCATATGAATTCCTGGGAAAGAATTACTGAGCTGGGAGAACAGGGGGAAAGGGGCAAAAAAGCAAATATGAGCAAACAGTGAGATGATGCAGAGGTCTGCTGGGTGGGCATGGCTATCTGGCAGGGCAATGTGCACACACTCTCAACCCCCACCCCAATTTCTGTTGTCCTCCTCAACGATGAGGATTTTCATTGCCTTCCCCACTTTCTTTATATCTGTTCCTGGAAAAGATCAGGTTTTGATGAGATGGATTTCTCCCCTGCCCCTGAAGAGCTGTGTAATCCAGCTCAAAGTAGTTCATCATTTTAGCAGACGAGATGGATTTTCCTCTATTCAGCCTCTTCTGTATCATAACCCACCAAATGAGTTTCTCTCTCCTGCTCCTTCTGAGACCCAACAGATGCAATTGTGGGGTGGCAGGGGGCACAGCTGGGCACAGCTGGGCATCCCCAGCAGAGCTGCCAGCATGAACACGTGTCCTTGGCAACCCACCAGCCTGTGCAGTGATTCTTGCTGCCCCCCAAAACAGTTCCATTTCTTCATCTGCCCTCCCCAGACGTGCGTTTATATTCTACCCCTTCTCCTGCCATCCAGGTTTAACGACTAAATAATATTCACACATCATGCCGAAAGAAAAACCCCTTGCAGAATAACACCTAATTTCCAGCACATGCTTCTTTAATCTCCCTGGGGCTTCCTTATCTCCGGAGCAAAGCACCATTTCCAGAGAGCGATTTCCCATCACAGGAGCAGCATTCCCTCCTCCTGCTGCCTCAGACACATCCCTGTCTCTACAAACACATCCACAGACATTCAGATCAGGTGTGTACTCTCAGCACAACCGAGGGCAATTATCCCACCGTTCCCGGTGGAGCAGCAAGGCTTTGGCTGCTCTGATCAACTTTCCACCCGTGGAGCTCTGAGGCATTTTGCAGCTTTAGTTAAGCTTAAAACGACAAGCAGTGAGATGCTTTTTTTACATGCAAATGCACGTTGTTCAGCTTGGTAAAAAAAAAAAAAGTGGCAAGGGATGTTTTGTTATACAGCTCTAAGTATTTTGCAACTGTAATTGTGATTTTATGTGTAAAATTTTGATAGAAAGTAATGGGGGGGATGGAGGGCAGGAAATCATGTTCTTAAAAAAAAACCCAAAAAAGAACACCTTCCACTAGACCAGGGTGCACTAAACCCCACCCAGCCTCGCCTTGAGCACTTCCAGGGATGGGGCAGCCATTATTTGCTGCAAAAAAATCGTATTTGGTTCAAGCTTTAAGGCTTGTAAATAATTTTTAGATCCTCAAGTGAAAATCCATACTAAAATGTGAAATATTAACCTTGCCAGACAGCATTTTATTCTTCAACTAATGAATCACATCAGTAAACAAGTCTCTCCTGGATTCGAGATGAAACGCCTGGGAAAAAGAAAATATTGTTAATTTGCTGTTGCTGTGCTCTTCAGCACGAGGTAGTCTACATGGTGTCTGTATTTATGCCACTCCACTTGCTCTGGGTGGGCAGTGGTAAGATTTGAAAGGAGATATCTAATTAAAGCTAAAAATAAACCACAGATAGACTTGTCAAATGAAAAAAGCACAACGCAGCTTTTTTGTAGAGAAAATCACAATTTCCCAATGCAACAAAGGATGGTCTCAGATTTAAGCAGTCAGAGCAAAGTTCTTCTCCTGTCCAAAATCTCCCTGTCCACACGAGCATTTCTTCCTGATTTGTCATTTTTTACTGTGAAACTTCTCAAAAAATCAGGCACCACTGCCCTGATGTCACCCAGCGAGACAAAATCTGTGCTCCAGGCACGTCGAAGGAGCCGGGGAATGCACACAGTTCATTTCACACATTTCACACATTTCACATATTTCAAACATTTCACAGCTCAGGAGCTGTCCCTGCGAGGAAATGCCCTGCATGTGAATGGGACTGAGTGCTGTGCTTCAGGGATTAAACAGCAAGAGGATGAATTTTCAGACTGGACGGTAAAATTGAAATGAGACTGGCTCTTGTTGGGACAGGCCCTGGTATCAGTGCCATGGAAGTTGAGGAAGAGCATTTAAGAAATCCTGTTTTTCAGAAATACCCTTCCCATCTCACTGTGAAAGGATGAGTTTCTTCAGAGCTCTCCAGGGTTTCAGAAGTAACTTTGATTTTTAAAAAAGTTCTCTGCTTATTAAAGCCTATCTATAGCAGATCCATCATGTCTGATGTTCTGAGACTGAGATTTACAATCCCATCTTCTACTCAGCCCAGGGTACTCCTCTGTGGCTCTGCTCTGCCCTGCCATGCATGGAGTCACAGAACCATGAGATGGTTTGGGTTGGAAGGGACCTCAAATATCAACCAGTTTCAATCCCCCTGCCATGGGCAGGAACAACTTCCACTAAACCAAGTTGCTCAGAGCATCATCCAGTCTGGTCTTGAACACTTCCAGGGTTGAGACAGGCACAACATCTCCAGTAAACCTGTGTCAGGGCCTCACCACCCTCAGAGTGAAGAATTTCTTCCTAACATCCAATCTAACCCCGCCCTCTGTCAGTTTGAAGCCATTTCCCCTTGTCCTGTCACTCCATGCCTTGTCAAAACTCCCTCTCCAGCTCTCTTGTAGCCCTTTAGGCACTGGAAGAGTTTCTGAGGTCTTTGGGGAGCCTTCTCCTCTCCAGGTGAACACCCCCAGCTCTCCCAGCCTGATTCCACAGCAGAGGGGCTCCAGCCCTCAGAGCATCTTCCTGGACTCCTCTGGACTGACTCCAACAGCTCCATGTCCTGCTGGAGTTCCCAGAGCTGGGCACAGCTCTGCAGGTGGGGTCTCAAGACCTGGTGTAGCCCCAGGGCAGAGAGGAAGAGATGCTGTAGCACCCAGAAGGACCCTGATCTTCCAGTGAGGTTTGTGAGGAAGTAAAATGCATTTACTGTGCTCCCTGGTGAGGGTGCCCAGGGTCTCACCGAGGTGTAGCAGAAATCCTCCTCCCACCACCTGCTCCAGGGCAGGGCTCTCAGGCACCAGCCTTGCTCCTGCACGGGGGGTGGCCATGAGGATTTATTCCAGAGAGGGACACCCTTGTTTTCTTCAAAACAGGAGGCCCAAGTGATAAATGAATGAAGGGTTTCACAGCCCTTTATTTAAAACAAAGGCTCTGTTTCTTCATCTCTCCTAGTCTTGTACAAATGGAATCAACCTGCAATGGAGATTGCCACTGAAGGCACTGGATTGTCTTTTAGGGGTTTGTCTCCTGCCGTGCTTCCAGCACACACTAATCCCAGATGTCCAGTGAAATCTTCCTCCCATCTTCTCCCAATTATTCAGCCTAATCCTTGCCAGCCTGTAATAGAGCCAGGCAGCCTTGTGAGGCCCTAATGTGCTCTGTGATTGTAGTTTGCTTGCCAGCATTTGTGGCATTTGCAAAGACAGTGGTGAGTCATGCGAGACAAATGGCTAGCGCTATTTTTTTTATGTATGTATATAATTAGATTTTGCAGCACAAGAGAAAACAACCCCTGTCCAGCTTGTCAGGAGAATAATAAAAAGGGAAAAGAAAATTTTCTTTGGCAACTTATTTCAGCCTGACAAGTGGTTTAGGTGATAAGTTTCTCTTTTTTTCTCAGAGTTATACAATAATTTGAGCACTGTTGCTAGAAATACCCAACAGAGCCAAGAAACAGGCTTGTTGGAAGCAATTAAAATATGGCAGCTATTCAAATAGATTCTGTGTCCTGATACAGTGTGTAGGATATCATGATTTTTTTCCTCCAGTGGTTTTGTCTGTGGGTGTTTAGTGCTCTCCTCTCTCTCAGGACACTGTTTTGTGTATCAGTGGTGTCTTTTCTTTCAAGATCAACAAAGACCTTTGCAACTCCCCTTGGTGGTCTCTGCAACAGGTCTCTGGTGTCTACTCAGTGGGATTTCTGACTAGATTTATAATTTTCTCCATCCCTCACATCCGACACGGTCTAATAGATAACACAGAGAGCCAGAGGTTTTGCTTCAGACCATGACGTTGAGTCATTGAGCAGCTTTTGGCAGGCAGTGAAGGCTTAAAAAAATCTCCACTCATTTCTGATGACTCAGTTTGAGCATCTTCATCCCTCTTGGGCTTGAATTTTGTGCTGGCCTTTGAGAACTCAAGGCACACACCAAGCTCAGTGGTACAACCCTGCTGCAAACCCAGCCCAACCTAGATGCTAAGGAATGGAGGAGCCCATAATTAGAGAGCACTCTGGGGAAATGTTGCTCACTGGGTTTCAGTTTAGGGGTAAAAACACCAAGGTTCCTTCTGGACAAGGGGCTCCTGTTTGTACAACACGGTGATCCCCAGGTGAGACACGGTGGTGTAAAGGTGGCAGGGATTGTGCCCATGGTGAAACCCTGACCACCTGATCACTGGGACATGCCCCTGTGCAGGGGAAAACACCTTGCTTAGAAGTGCCATCAAATTTCTGGGGAGATCTCCCACACAAACAAAAGTCATCTGCTCAATAGAGAGATAAATGAGCCACTTCAGAGGTGAGAGCAAGCAATTCCATGAGAACACGGAGAAGGTGTGTGCACAGCCCAGTGCAAGCTACCCAAAGTTCCCAGAGAGTCTCCTGATGTCTAACAGCTGGTCTGACTGTAAAAATCATTATTATTTTCAAGTGAACTCAGGGGCAGTTCCCTGCCAGCCTTGGATACCTCTGCCTGAATCACAGGACACCTCTCTGTTGGATTATCAGCTGGTGTGGGAGGACAGTGATCTGGCAGCATTGGGTCCATTATCCCTCCATGGGGTGAAATGCCCAAGGTCTCCCCCTGCAGTGATGAAGGTTCAGCTGGAATTGCTCACTCCTGTGTGCAGGGACAGCAGAGTGTGACTGAAGGGAAGCTGCAAAGAGCAGCTCAAGCATTCAAGAGCCCTCAGGAGCTGTCACTGCTGCAAGTCACAAGGCAGAGCTGGGCCATTTCTTTGTCTGAATGTGCTTTTAGAGCTTGTGAGCCCCAAACTCTTCTCTTGCTCAAGGGAAAATTCAGAACAGAGCAAAATTTGGACACAGAACTTTTCATACTAATTAACTCAGTTCAGTTCCTACAGCTCTGTCATTGAGGGGTTGTCAGCAGAGTCCTGGGGACAGTGACCAGATGTCCCTCTGGCAAACACTCACAGCTGGTTTGTACCAATGGGAAACTCATGGAGATGACAGATAAAAGATTTTGAAACTCATTTTCATCATCAAGCAGCTCCAAAGGAGTCACAGACAAGCCCTGATCTCTGTCACAGCTGGCCAGCCCTGCTCTGTGCCAGAGATCACATCTGCATCCTGAACCCCCACTTGCATGGGAGATGCCTACAGCATTTTAGGGTTTGGGTTTTGAAGATTTAAAGTGTGATTGCTCTTCTTCCTCTGCAAGTGGGATTGATCCAATGACCCAAAATTGCCCTTAAGACCAGAACCACTGAGCATATCCATACAAAATTCCTGATATTTACAAACACCAGCTCTTCTGAGCCAGTTCAGATTTTGAGGATTGTTTTTCTTTTATGTTTTCTATGATTCCATAACTGTATATCCATCTTAATGCCTTGAATTAATGGGTGCTGTGATAATAAATGTCTAATAAACTATCTCAGGCTCCAGTAATTCCCATGGATATCACCAAGAATGTTTTGGGTCTCTCTAGTTCCCTTGATAACGGGGAGGATCCTGGATTTTCAGCAGAGTGGCACAGGCTGCAGTTCAGCTGAGGCACACCCAGAGACTTGGAGGTATTTGCAGGGTTAAAAGTGTACCAGCAGAAACATTGCTGAAAGGTAGTGGGGAATACCTGTACTATTTATTTCCAGAATATAAATTGCATACAGTTAAGACAGAAAAAATCAGGAGTGTACATATTCTATATATCCATTGAAAAGAAGAGAGAGCNTGGGGCCTGATGAAGGAAAATTGAGAGGGAAATAGTCAGGTGGAATTCATCAAGCACAAGAAATGCTGGAGCACCTTAGATATTGGAAAAGCACCATCAGGGAGCACAGCAGGGACTGTGTGCCCAAGGAACTCCTCTGCCTGGGCTGGTGACAAAGCACCTCCACAGGGATCAGAGCAGCCACCAGAGCAGCCTGGCACTGAGCACATCCCAGGCAGCTGCCCCTGTGCCCTGGGGCTGCCTCAAAAGTGGTCAGCAAGCACCTCCAGAGGCTTCTGCTCTGAAACCCTGTCAGCCAGCAGGGTCAGTAAAGAGTTGTTGAACAGTCCAGACAGCTGTTTGTACAGTTTCACACCTGGCTAAATCAAGACAGACAGGAAAGCAAATTCTCCTTTCTCCCTTCTCCTCATGCTGCAGCCTTAGGAAGGGGATCAGTGCTATCAGCACAGGGTCCCCCTCAAGAAGCAAACACCCAAACAGTCCTGCCACTCCTGTGGGCTGATTTACCCAATGCCATGTGATTTACAGGCCTTTTTTATCCATTATTCGCTGTGCATTTTGTAAATCTCTGTGCATCATTTGCCATCGCAGCATCTCCCCTGCTGAACCACGAGCTCTAAAACCCACCAAGTTTCCTTATCTCCTTCTACTTGGTAACACAGCACGTTGGTCTGGGCTCCCTCCCTCCTTCCCAAGGGATTTAACAACACTTTCCAAGTGGCTACCAAGTGTAAATGAAGCCTCAAACCATTCCTGAGTATTCCAGCCCCTGCACCATTTTATTTGCCAGTTTAAGGAGCTGTACCTCGATGTCTGCATGAACAGCTCTACTACTTCTCAATTTTTTTAAGATCAAGATGCTTTTGATATGCAAAAGGCTCTGAAATGTACATTCCCCATTACCCTCCTTGTTGTAAAGCTCAGAAAGCTAAATAAACTCCATTTTCTCTCATTCCTCCCTTTCCAGGTAGCACTGAAAACATCAAGTAAAACCAGAACCCCAGCAAGGCATGAGAGGACATCCCAGGAATCCCTTCTTGACAATATCCTTGATTTTCCAGTAATTGTTAAATTGTGTCATGGGCTTTTTTTGATGGTTTGTGCCATGCTGACAAGTGAATTGGTCACAGATGACATTAATATGAGTGGCTGACACAGCATTTGCAGCACTCAGTCCAGACCACATCTTCTTGCTGTTATCTCTCTCCTTTGTCATTTATCTTGAGATTGGTGCTTGGGAGGAGCTGCAGGCCTGTGCTATTATTCTTTACTCCATAAAAACTCAATTACTGGAGTCTGACAGCCTGCCTGGAATCCAGGAAGACAAAGAAAGGAAATCCAGCAAAAGGAAAGGCAGGACCCAGCTGTGCGACTCTCTGGTACCACAGGCACTGGCTCAGACCCCTCCCACCCCCAGGAACGGGCAATTAACGCTAATTAGGGAAAGAGACCGCTCCCTTTGGGGTTTTTTTAAAACTATTTTTTCACTATGAATTCAGGGGAAATAGAGGAGGAGAAGGGGGGTTTGCAAGGCCAGGTGTTGGTGCTGAACCTGGGTGGGTGCAACCCCATTATCAACCCAGGCTGGGGGATGGACACACCAGGAGCAGCCCTGACCAGGAAGGATTTGGGAGATCCTGTCCACGACAGGGGGATTGGGACTACATGACCTTGAGAGGTCCATCCTGTGATTCTATGAGCCTATGAAAAAGTAAGTTTTAGGAAGGTTCTGTCAAAAAACCAAAACAAACAAAAAAACAAAGAAAAAAAAACCAATGAAAAAAACCCCCACCATAAACAAGCCATTATTTAAAATTACCAGGTTTTTCTTGTTTCTGCTGTTAAATCTATTTATTATGCTTTTAGTATATTAATATGATACCAATTATAGATATATTAATATGATGTGATAAAATGTGTATATTATATATATATAATTTAATTCTATTTGTTGATGTTTGTTTGCCAGCAAATAGAGAAATAAAAGAGCTTGGCACAAGCTTTTAAATAAAACTTCTACCCCTTTGCTTATCTCCCCTGGACAGATGCTCCTGTTTGGCTCAGTGGCATTAATGGAGTGAGGAAGGAGATCAGAAAGTGGCTTCAAGAGCTCAGCTTGCAAAGAGGCTGGTGAACCTTTTCCTCAGGTTTGAAAATTGTTCTTTTTGATCAGATATAAGATATTTTGCTCAAATTTCAAGTTCTATTAAAACCTTTTAAAATTAAATGCAAATTAGAAGACAACTTTAAACACAACAATTTAAAATATTTTACTTTTCAAGTTGTCAAAGCTGATTTTTTCAGAAACACGTGGAAGTTTATGTTGACTAAAGCAACAGAATCAATCTAAATTCACAGAATACTCTGATCCACATATTACTTATTTCTCCTGCTTTATAGAAAATATTTTGCTCTTATTAAAGGAAAATACGGGGAAGAGGTTTTGTTTGGGTGTGACAAGTCTCTCTTTTCTCTTTCTCTTTCTCTCCTCTTTCTCTTTCTCTCCGCTTTCTCTCCGCTTTCTCTCCGCTTTCTCTCCGCTTTCTCTTTCTCTCCGCTTTCTCTTTTCTCCTTTCCATTCCTGGAGTGGAAAATCCATAATTTGAAGCAGATTTTACTATGTCCAGAGGGCAATCTGCTATTTCTGAAGCAATAAATATGACACAAAATGATCCAAACATGCTCTTCCATCACAGTTTGGTTGTTAATGCCAAAGACAAGCCTGAAACCTGGGAGGCCAGTGGCTAGACAGGAGCTGGGCTATTCCAGGGAGAGATCAGTAAATCTGGGTTCTTTACTTTCCACCAACCCTGATCAAGAGATTTCCTCTATGGACTCACTGAGAAAATTCTCCAGGGTCATTTTTGGTGATGGGTGAAGCCACAGTTCAAAATCTCTGCAACAGTCTTTGGAAAACAAGTGGAAAAGGAGACTGAGAAGCTGATGACAGCAATTCAGTGTGAAGGGCTGATGCGTTTGAGTGTGACTTGGGGGTTGTTTCAGGACAGGAGCTGTGGCCGAGGGTTAAACACGCCCATCTTTGTGTGTGACCCTCGCCCCAGCACTCAAAAAATCAGAAATTTACACCTTTTCTTGCCGAGTTCATTTTCTGCCAGCTGAGTCAGCTCCCCAAGGAGCCCGAGAGGTGCCAGTCACTCCCTGAATCCCCGACCTGCAGCTGGGAAGGACTGGTCCTTTCCAGGCAGCCAGTTTGGCCAGGTTTTCCCAAGGACACGCCTGAAGAACCCAGTGCCTAATTTCCAAAACCCAACACCCGCCATCCATCCCTCCCAGCCCACCCAAACTCGGGGACAAGGCAGAGAGGGGCAGGGCAGGTGACATCTCCCCAACCTCACGCCGCAGTTTCATCTTCCAGCCCGGGATTTTTCGGCGTTTCGGTTCAGTTTAAGAACAAAACGCCGCGTTTGGCACCAGGGGAGCCAAACCCACGGAACGCCTCTTAGTTTTTATTGTTGTTTTCATGCCTCAGGTCGCCGCGTCCCTGTTAGCTGCCGAGGGGGAAGAGTGGGAAGGGCTGGTTTGAAAGCAGGGAAAAAGAAAGCCCCGTTTCCACGGGGAGCCCCGATTCCCGGTGGGAAGGAAGGTTTCCCGGGAGGAGCGGAGGAGAGAGGGGGCGGCTCCCCTGCCTGCCTCGGTAAGTGCCGCCGACGGAATCCCCATCCTCATCCCCAATCCTCATCCCCATCTCCGGGCAGATCCTGGCACCCCTTCCCGGGCAGGGCTCCCCGCTCCGGGTCGGATCCCCTCCATCGCGGGCTCCCCCCAGGCACGTCCTGTACCCTCTGCCCAAAGGACACCCCCTTCAAACACTGTCTCCCCTCCGGGAAGGGTTCCCTCCTCTTCTTCCCCCTCCAAGACAGGGCAGGACCCCCAGCCCCTCCCCGGACTGATCCTCCCTGCCCGGGCTGATGCGGATGTGCTCCACAGCATCCCCTGGGGCTGGGGGCTTTGCTGCCCTGGGGGTTGGCGCTTTTACCCTCAGAGGTTTGGCGGCTTTGACCCCAGGAAGGGTGGATTTGGTACCCCGGGGCTGTGGATTTGCACCCCAGGGGTAGTGTCTTTGTTACTCAAGGGTTTGGTGCTTTTGCATCCGAGGGTTTGGGTTTTTTTGCACTCCAGGGTTTGGGGGTTTTGGCACTCCGGGGGTTGGGGGTCTTGTTCCCCAGTGGGTGAGGGTTTTGCCTCCCCAGGGTTTGGGTTTTGCACCCCGGCTCCGTTCCCTAAGGCCGGTGAGCCCCCCAATGTTTGCAGCGCGGGTTTAACTTCGCCCTGGGTTTCACCGCGGTGATGTCGCTCCGGTCTCTCCCCGGGGCAGGCAGCGGCTGCCAGACTCGCTGTGGATGTGGAGGAGCGCTGACGTCTGCCGGGGGGTGATCCCAGACAGCTGTGCCGGCTGTGGATGAGGATTCCGTGTCCTGCTCCGGGGCAGGAGCCATCAGCTCCGCGCAGCCAGGCTGGGAGCGGCTCCGTGGGGAGCGATCCGCGATCCCTGATCCCTGCGGGCTGGCAGCATCCGAGCCCCTGGTACCCTGCAGCTGGGAAAGCACCGCGCTTCGGGCTCAGGACGCTGCTGAGCTGCTCCTCCCTTGCGCCTGGAAGGTAAGGATATTGTGCTTTGCTGTGTTCCATCCCCGGGACTGTCAGAGAGGCCGTAGGAGTCGTTCTGCACTGATTTGGGGGTGGAAAGAAATCGTGCCCTGAGAAATGCTGTCCTTCCAACGGGAAAGTTGGATAGAGGAACAGAGAGAGAAGGAAAGTCAGTGCAGAGGCTCACACCCTGCATGGCCTCCTCGAGTGCGTGTTGTACTGGTGGAAGCATCCCCAGGGATTCTCCCCCTCCTTTCTCACCACCCACAGCCTTGCACAGCTCGACAAATTGCTTGCACTGTTCAGCAATCACGGAGCTGTTGCAGTTTTCTCAAGGGGATGACGAGGGAAAGGTGTCTGAGGTCCTGGGGCAGGTGTTGTTCCCTGCTGCCATGAGCTGGTCTGTGTCTGATTCAGCAGAGCCTGGCAGCAAATGTATTCCCAGTAATATATTTCCAGTTTTCATCATCCCTCTAAGATTTTAAAGTGCAGTCAGCCTTGAGATTGCAGAGCTTTTTTTTCCTCCCTTGCCATCAAAATATGCCTTTTACCGATGAAATTAACCTTTACCTTGGGATTTGTCTGCTGAATAAATCAGGTCAAACTTTCTGTGTATTAAAGAAAAGCTGAAATGGTGGAGTTGCTTTGCTCAGGCAGTCTCAGAGCAGAATCCAATGCATCAGTTTTCTGAAGGGAAGTAAAACTGTAATATCCAAATAAGAACAGTGCAAACCCTAAGGCATCTGAGATCCCCAGGAAACCTGGGAAAATCCCAGATCACTGTACAACTGGGCATTTATCCGTTTGAATTTACAGGGAAGACTAAAAGACTGATGTAGAAAAACTCTGGACTATCTCAGCAGTGCAAGCACATGGGCTGCTGCAGCTCACAGGAGAATTTAAAAGCTCCGATATTTTAAGCTGAGGAAGTGCATCCCTGGGAAAGATGGCATATCCTGCTTTGTCCCAGTAATTTCCACAGAGAGTTTAAGAAGGTATCATCCCCAGCTTTCCTGTGTTAACAGTTCTCCAGGTGGTTTGAGAGCAGCACTTCTTAGCTAACTTAGCACATTTTGGATAAGGATTGGCTTCTCAGTCAGAGGCTAAAGGATTCACCCCAGGCTGATTGGCTGTGACAGGGACTGTGGATGAGCTTCCAGAGACTCTGCCTGGGGATCCTTAAAAAGGACCAGGAGCAGCAGGATCCTGTTGTCTGCACCCTGAATTAGAGTTCAAGGTTCAAACCTGAAGTTTCAAGCATCTGTCATCCCTTGCTTTTATTGTTGGAGTAATGGATGTTAAATAAAGACAGCCTCATTTCCAGTCCCTCAGCCTTTGTGTTGATAAAAAAAGAAAAAAAAAAATGACAAAAGAGTGTTTCTTTATTGAGTGTGGGCACATCTGTCTGCTGTTTTTGTGCTCTGTCACACCCCTGGATGTCTCCTGGACCAAGGAGCCTGCTGTGAGTTTTTCACTTGAGAAGACCTTTTAACCCAGGCTGGTGGCTGAGATGGCACTTGAGGAGCACAGAGAGCTTGCAAAGAGGAGCTCTAACAACCCTGTCCTATTTCTGCTCAAAGTTTGAGAGAGGGGTGTGCTCACAGAGCAGTGTGAGTAATGATCTGCTTTAATTTAGTTGTTCTAACACTGACACAAACTTAATGACTGTGTGGGAACAGTCATTGTTTGCAGGAAGGTGTCACTTCAGAACCTTCTTGTCTCAGTGTCACATCTAAAAGAACCCAAACCATTAACCCAGAATTCTCATCCATCATTCTCGTCTACCCATGAACAAAAATTCGACAGCAATTTTTTAAAGCCTTAAAACCAGATGTTTTAAACTTTAAAATTCGACATAGTTATTATTATTATTTTTTTTAACATTGATTTTTCATCAAACCTCATTTTTTGCTGTTTATGTCTTAGGAACCTATCCCAATGCTGCATGCTCTCCTGGGTGAACCTGGGGCTCTCTGGGTGGTGCTCAAGTGTTTAAACTGGTTAGGAGTCAACTCAGGGTGGGATCAGAGGGCAGCTCCAGACCTTGCAGAGGTCCCAGAGGTGTGAGGACCCCAGCAGGGGTGGGAGGTGAGCTGGAGGTGGCTGTGGAGCAGGGAATGGCCCTCGCAGAGGGGGTTCTGGAGCCTGGCTCCCCTGTGGCCACGCTCTGTGTCCCTGTGGTTTTCCCAGCTGGCTGTCCCTGAGCTGCCTGTGTTCCACAGGGAGGAGAACAATTCTTTCTGCCAGGAAATGTGGCTGCATTGAAATCCAACTGTTCCATGACATCCTCAGTGGAGCTGCTAGAAAGAATGGCACAGATTATCCTCTTCCCTGTCAATTGAGGAGAGCTGGAGACTGGATTTTTTGTTTTATTTTTAGGGGGTGTTACCAAGATGTGGAATGTTGTTCAAGGAATATTTTCATTAGGATTGAGGTACTTAACACCCCTTGCAGACTTTCAGCTGTGCTGGCTCAGGGGGCTGCCAGAGATGATGCCCAAAGAACCTGCTTGTTCTCAGTGCTGGAGGAGCAGGAGAGCTTCGGGTCTCAGTCAGTGACTCCCAGCTCCAGTGAGGAAGAGCTTTCCTTCTTTATTTTTTTTTTTTCTAGACAGCTTGAGTCTTCTCTTAATTTTATTTTTCACTTATTTTTCATTTTTAGCTTGAAAGAAAGGAAACCACTAAACCCAGCAATTAAACAGAAGTCAGGGGACAGAGCTGAGGATTTTGAAAGATGAGTAGGTGCATGAATTACATTAATACATCCAAGGACAAGGTCACTATTGCCTTCAGAAAATGCAGCCCAGCTTCACAGTTGTACAGGAATGCTCAGAAGAGGTCAGCAGGTGGAAAAGAAGCATCTGGGTAGTGTGGGCTGCTTGGAATTCTGAAAGGTTTTCAATATAGTCCCTCATGGTGGGAGCTTTTAAGGAAATGTAATAGTCCTGAGTTAAGAAGGAAGTTCCTTGTGTGAATAAATATTTGTCTGAAAGGTGAAATGCAGGGGGGAAGTTGATGGTGAGTTACAGAGAAGTCAGTGATGCTCTTTACAGGGATAAGGGCTGGGATATGTGGGATTCTATAAAGCTCCAATTGAAAAAATTGTAAATCACGAAGTGGTGATATTTGCAGGAAAAAAAGAAAGTTTAACCAGGGCATGAAGGATAATGTCTGACTTAATGAAGTGAAAAGTTTTTATGAGGCCCATTGAGCAATAAAGTGGAAGAAAGAATTCAACTGTGAAGTGATGGAGTTTTGAGAAGATAGAAGGAACTTAATTTCCTCATTTCACCCTATGTTCCCATCTAAAGCAGTGGGCTCTGAGCTCCTGTTGCTGCCCAAGAACAAGGCCTGTGGATGGCCCCAGCCCAGTGGAAAGGCCAGCTCAGAGCCACTCAAATCAGCAAATTGTTTTGTCTTCGTGTTCCCTCAGCTGCACCAGTGAGCTTTGAGCTGCTGGAGTTTTTGCAGGGCATCATCATTCCCACCTTCCCACCTGTGGCACCACTTGGTCAAAATCTGGGACCTGAGCTGTGAACCCGAGCACGTGGATTTCCTCTACTGAAAAATACCCCATGAAGTAGTTGGGAGCATCATCTCCCATCTGGGCACAGAGGGAATGTGAGTCTGGGGTCACAGCTGCACCTGAGGCACCTCAATTTGATGATCTTTAAGGTCCCTTCCAACCCAAATCACTGTGATCCCCCAATCCTACTCCCTGTGGAGCAGCTGGCAGCCCTGCTTGGCCATTCAGACTGGAGGATGGAGCTGCCCACCGTGGTGGTAAAAAACTCTAAACTTCAGAGCCTGAAAAAGCACCAGGACAGGCCAGGGCAGAGCACAGACTGAACAGTGGGGTTATGGAAGCAGCCAGCCTGGGCAAGCAGCCCCAGCTGCTCTGGAGGTGACAAAAATGATAATGAGAATACAGAACCACAGAATGGTTTACGATGGAAGGGACCTTTAAGATCATCCAGTTCCAGCCCCCACATTTTGTGGACTTGGCATGCTGTTCAGTGGGATTTAGCCCAGCTGCTTTAATTTTTGATTTCTGTTGTCCTCTCTCTGCTCTCAGTACATTTCTATTTTTTTTTTTCCTGGTCTCATGTTTCATCTGATGATGCACTTTCATTCACAGGAGGGCTTTTAATTGCCGTGAAGGACTCCAGTCAATGCTGCACATTTATCCTCAGCCTCAGGATTTCAGACACTTCTAAAGGGCTGCTAACCACGGGACAGCGGTGGCACAGGCACAGCAGGGTGTGTGGATTTTTCCTGGAGCAAATGAAGCATAAACATTATTCCCGTCCTCCCTTTCACACACCTACAAGTAATTTTGGCTCTCCCTTTTGTCTCGCTCAGATTTTAACAGCGGGAAGATGCTGATGGACGGGAACGATACGCGGCTCTCTAATTCCTCCTCTGCTGCCTCCTCCTCCTTTGCGAGGGGAGGGGTGGGGCTGCAGGAGGTGCTCACCGGGCTCGTCCTCACCCTCATCGATGTGGTCACACTGCTGGGAAACACCATCGTGTTCCTGTGCCCCGTGGTGGAGAAGAGGCTGCGCACTGTCACCTACATGTTCATCATGTCCCTGGCCATGGCAGACTTCCTGGTGGCCTGCCTGGTGATGCCCTTCAGGTGAGGAGTGTCCCAAATGTCCTTTCTCCCAGCTCTGCACCTGCTCAGGGCTGGGATTCACCTGCTGGGCTCTGCAAAGGGCTGAACCATGGGCTGGTGGCTGTATGCTCTGCCCTGTCTCTGCTCTGTGTCATGGATCCCCTTATAAAGCACAGAGACACAATTCCCAAGGGTGTTTTTCCTGTTGGCCCCACAGGGACCCCTGGCTGCTGATCTGAGCTTGATTTCCAGCTTTGCACGTGGAGCTCCAGTCATTGAGCCCCCTGTTCCAGGACTAGCCCTGCATATGGAATGTAAGGAATTTATTCAGTATAAGCAGGGTAATTTAGGCTGCCCCTGTATTTCATGGAGGAAGAGGCACTTGAGAGGGCAGGTGTCCCTGCATGAGGTTTGCATTTATGGGAGCTTCACTATCTGGATAAAACAGTGGAACAAACCCAGAAAGCAACTGACTTGTGGTCCTGGCTGTCCTGTCCTGTAAAGCAGCCCTAGGTTTGTGTAAATCAGGGAGCTGCACCCTATTTCGAGTTCCTGGGGCAATAGAAGGAAGCTGAACTCTTTTTCATGTTCTATGCTTCAGCTCTCATGGGGCTGCCTATTCAAATCCTTTGTATTTGGCACTGAAAAATATTGTCTCAACAAGCAATTACAAACAGAGTTAAAAGTTCATGGTGTCAGGTGAAAAAAAGCAGTGATACTCTTAAAAAATATTTCTGCTAACTTCAATTGTAAGCTCAGTGAATTTTAAATTTAGAGTATGAAATTATCATAGAGCCATAGACTGGTTTGGGTAGGCAGGGACCTTTAGGGGTCATCTTGTCCAACCCCTGCAGTGATCAGGGGCATGGGCAACTGGACCAGGTTGGTGAGGGCCCTATCCAGCCTGCCTTTGAACACTTCCAGGGATGGGGCAGCCACAGCTTCTCTGGGCAGCCTCACAGTAAACAATTTCTTCCTTCTATCTATTTTGAATCTACTTTTAGTGATGTCTTACTTGAACAACAAAAATTACAAAGTGGGGCAAAGATCAGAGCGTGGTTGGTGCTCTGTGCCCCTCCTGAATATCCTGGTGGGAAGGTGGTGAGGAATTCCAGCTCCTGGGGGGCCACGTGGTGAGGAATGGACCCTGTTGAACCCATCAGTGTTGTCCAGCCCTGCCAACACAGTGGCTGTTGTTTCACACTTTCCCACTGCTTTGGCTTCACATCTATGCTGCTCTTTTGGATTTCAGTTTGCTCCTCAGCTGGCAGGTTATTATGTGCCAAAGGGAAGGAAAAGAAATGATCTTAGGAGGCAGTTTGGCTCAGGAAAATGTGACAGAGAGGAGAAACAAATTTGTCATTTGGTGTCTTAATTTCATAAGAGTTAGACTTATGTTTTGTTCCTGGCTTGGCTGGTTTGCAGGAGTGGGTCAGCTGAGCTTAGCTTGCAGTCTGAGTACTCCAGCCAGTCTGTCATTTCCAGGCTGGATATTTCCAGCTATTCTCTTCTTCTGCAAGCAAAAGGGCAAGGCAGAGGTGACTTCCTTGTGTGTTTCTTTGGGCTTTTACTACTCCTTCTTATCCAGCACCATTTCCAAGCTGCAGGGACTTTTTGCCTCAGAGAAGAGGGGTCAGGTATCCATTACCCCATGCTGTGAGAACATCTGCAGGTCTGGTGCTGTAGAATTTGCAGCTCGGTTTCGGACGGTTGGGATGGAGATGAGAGGTCTCTGCAGTCAGGTCTTAGAGCATGAGGTTTATTGTAAAGGAGTGTGGGTGTAGGGGACCTGCTGGGAGCTGCCAGACACAGCCTGGAGCAGGTCAGAGAAGTAAGACAGCAAGCAAGAGAGGGAGAGAGTGTAGAAGAGGAGAGGAAAAAGAGCGAAGAGCGTGGTTGCTGTTTACAATACAATAAATCATCTTCTGTGCTGAATATTCTAATTTTCATTAACCAATCTAGAACAAGCTACAAATCCTACAACATTTGCATACAGCCTATAAGAACCATTGTATTACCACACAGCGTTATATTTTAAACCCTAAAAACTGTTTTTTGGACACTCTGCCAGGTTGGTGGGGTCTGCCCTGACCCTTGGACCTGTCTGCAAGCAGAGGGTATTGTTTAATCAAAAGGGGGATCACCTTCAGTCGGTCATGCCATTGTTTTTCAGTTGTTCAGTAACTGGGGTTTGGTATCTCAAACCTTGTCTTCATTTCAATCTCGCTTATAGTTTCCATATTCTCAGCATCTTTTGCCAAGTAATCACATTTATAAGGCTTTCCTATTTCATCTTCCCCAACATGGTGCATCCCACCAGACGTGTGCAGGTGAGAGCTGGGCACCTGCTCACCTGGGATCCTTGTGCAAGGGTGTCCCAGCAGCAGCACATCTCCCTCTGGGAGGCCAGGGCACAGCACAGGCTCTGCAGCACCTCTGGGGATAAGGAGGGCTCTGAGGAATGGCAGAACAGCACCCAAGCCCAGTACTGAACCCGTGCTTCAACCCTAATGCCTCATTTCCCCTCTGTGAGAGAGCCCTGAGACCTCTCCATGTGAGTGCTGTGGGACTCTCCATGCTGCCCATGATGTAGGGACAAGCTCTGCTGCAGTTTGCTTGGATTTTTGCATGGAATCCCACATAACAAGGAGCTGCCAAGGGCTGGGAGCCTTCAGCAGCACTGCACCCACCTACAGCAGTTGCTGTGCTCTGGAACCTTCACAAGTGGTTTTAGGCAACTGGTGCTGATGAGATGCAGATCAGGCACTGTTTTCTGACATGGAGTTGATTCTTTCTCCCTTGCTGGACACCTGAGCACTGCAGCTCAACAGCCCTGATCTCACTGTATTTTACCAGCAAGCTGGGATAATTAAAGCTTTGCAGGACTAGGGAGTTACTCATCAAATTCACTCACAATGATTTCAGCAGCACCCCAGGAGCTGCAGAAAGCTGGTGAAAAAAAGGAGCAGCAAATGGCATCTCACTGAATGCTACAGAAACATGCATCAGCCTTCCTACAGCTGCCATATGCTCCTTCCTTTGCTGCTCACTTCTCACAGGCCCCTCTTGGCTTTGTTAGAAATACTTTTGGTTCCATGTCTGCTTTTTGCTGGTGTGTTTGCCTCGCTGAGGCATTTATGAGCTACATAACATACAAGCTGCAAAGATTTCCTCCTAGGATGTTGTTATTTGTTGTTTTTGTGTTTTCTTTTAACCAAGAGTGGAAATTCTTTCTGGTTTTGAAGCATAAGAGTGGATGTGAAGTTTCTTGGAGATGTCCCATGCCCCAGGAATTGGGGAGAAATCATAAAAGTCTGTGCTGTGTCAGGCACTGGGAAGATGCTGTGATAAACAAAGCTGTGCAGATGTAAATTTGGAGAGCTTTTTGGGGCAAAGCACCTCTCTCAAGGCACTTAGGCTGCAAGAAGCATAGGTTTGTTGTTCTTCAATCATGCTCCAGCTGTGGGTTGTGCTTTGAGGATGAGTCTCTGCTGTTTGTGTGCCCGTCTTTAGTACCTGTGTGATAAAATATGGCATTACCTCAGTGCAGTCATAAAGAAATAGAGTCACAAAATGGTTTGGGTTGGAAGGGACCTTAAAGATCATCTTGTTCCAGCCCTGGGCAGGAGGAACACCTTCCACTAGACCAGCTTGCTCAGAGTCTCATCCAGCCTGGCCTTAAACACCTCCAGGGACTGCCCAGACAGCCCTTCCAGCTCTGATTTCCACCCGTTTTCTCTGGCAGCATCATTTACGAGGTGACGGGGATGTGGCTGTTTGGGAAGCTGTTCTGCAAAGTGTGGATCTCCTTCGATGTCATGTTCTGCACTGCATCCATTGTCACCCTGTGCTTCATCAGCCTGGACAGGTACTGCTCCGTGGTCACCCCCTACCACTACTCCAGGAGGATGTCCCGTGGCAGGTGAGTGCAGCTGCTGCTCACTTTGGGTCCCTCCAGGTTGTCACTTGGCCTACACTGATCTAGGGCTGGATGAGGTGTTGACAGGGGCTGCCCAGGAGCAGAGTGATGTGGTGAAAGAAACTTGGCACAATTTAAAACCCTGAAGAAGATGTTTAACGTGGACAAGGAGGATGCAGCTGCGGGGTTGGATGGTGCTCCTGGGAGAGTATTTCTTGAGCTAATGATGAGTTGGAAAATGGGGTAAAAACCAGTGATATGGGCTGAGCTGAACCTACACCTTTTTCCCTGTGCAGTCATTTAATGGGCATTTAATAGAATCACAGAGCCACAGAAAGGCTTGGGTTGGAAGTGACCTTAAAGATCATTTTGTTCCATCCCCCTGCTGTGAGCAGGGACACTTTCCACTAGACCAGGTTGCTCAGGCCTTGACCTTAAACACTTTCAGGGATGGGGAAGGACTTTGAAGAACTCCTAAGGACTAGGTGAAAGGAGACCTGGCAGGATGCATGCAGCAGGAGTCTTCCCTCTCTTAAACTCACCATCTTCTCTGAAGTGATATTCAGGAAAACAGGGAGACTTTCTAAGCTCCTGTGAGGGTTTCATGTGAAAGGCTGAAATGAGGATTGCAGGGTGGGGAACATCATCTGAGGGTGGGCAGAGAGGACACTGCAGCAGTGGGGTGCTCTACAGGGTGGGTCCAGGCTCTTCTAGGAATGTTTTTCCCACTGTCACTTGCTATGTCTGATTTGTGGATCATAGGAAAAGTAAGGGGGCTGTGTGGACTCCCCTCCTTGCACAGATTCTGTCATCTGGTGTCCCTCAGCTCCACTCCCATCATGCCCCAGAGGGTGAGAGAATGGGCCAGATACTAAAGCTGAAATAAATAAAATCTACATGCTGTTGTTTAAAATAGTAACAAACATCTTCTGTTAAACCTTTCCTCATCCTTTCTCAGCCAGCTCTGAGCACTCCTTAAGCTGACCCCAATTCTGACTACAGACCAATTACCCAATTGTTAGAGATATGCACGTCTGGACTTGTTACACCCCAGCTTTTTCCCTTCTCCACGCCCTGCTGGACTGCTCAGCAGCGATATCCCACACAGGTTACCATGGGGATTGAATCATACTGGATGTTCTCAACTCAAAATTACTCAGACCCTCTCTCCCCTCCACGTCTCTCTCCTTCTGCAGGTGCATCGTGATGACCTGCATGGTCTGGGTGTATTCCTCCCTCATTTCCTTCCTTCCCGTCATGCAAGGCTGGAATGAGATCCCCGGGGTGGACTTCGATGCTGGCAGAGAATGCATCTTTGTCACCAACTGGGTTTTTGCCATCGTGGCTTCCGCCCTGGCGTTCTTTCTCCCCTTCATGGTCATGTGCAGCATGTACTTCTTCATCTACCGCGCCTCACGCCTCAAGGCCACCCGCATCATGTCCCAGACGCTGGAGATCCACTACCACCCCAACAGCAAGCGCCAGAACCACCTGCAGCTGGAGAACAAGGCCACAAGGACCATCAGCATCATCATCTCTGTGTTCGTGCTGTGCTGGCTGCCCTACTTCGTGCTGAACGTGTGGCTGGCGGCCAGAGGCACCGACTCCGCCAGCACGGTGCTGCTCGGCACCTTCAAGATCATCACCTGGCTGGGCTACTGCAACTCCACCATCAACCCCCTGCTCTACGCCTTCCTCAACAGGGACTTCCAGCGTGCCCTCAAGAAGCTGCTCGTCTGCAGGCGCAGGTCCCAGGTGGATGCTGGGGAAGACATGGTTTCCATAGCCACGTTCTCCAAGACTGCTCCGGAGCTGGAATACAGCGTGACGGTGCCCAACGGTGCCCTGAAGGGCAAACCCAAGTCTTAGGGATTCAGGATCAGTTGCTGGAGGTGGTGATACAGAAAGTGCTGGAGCACATCCCAATGGAAAAACAATGGGTAGGAAAACAAGGGAAGGAGAGGCTGGAATATTACAGCTGGGGACAATACAACAAAGATGCATTTCTTCACCTTACACAGTTTCAGTAATGACGAACTTGGATATTTTAGGGACAATTTGTTATATTAATGGAGCTAATTCATTCCTGGATAATTATTTTTCTAATGAGTATTTCCTAAGACAAATGCAACATGCACTTTGGGTAAAAAAAACCAAACAATATGATATAATGTGACCTTATCTTCATGCATATCTTGGTGATCTGTGTCAAGTGGGACAGTGTTTCTTATCCACTGTAAGAAGCCAGTGTAGGTTCTCATCTCAAAGCTTCATTACAGATTTGACCAGTTTTAATAACTCCACGTGTGCCAGTCTGTGTATGGGAATTAGAGGAGGGATGTGGCCAAAGAGCAGAGCTCACTTCCTAAAGAGGCACCGTTCTGCAGCCTGGGCTGTTGCTTAGGGTTCAGCTCACTGGCTTCTGCAACATCTGGATATTCAGAGGTTTCTGTGGCTTTCTGTGAATTATCAGTGAGTTTCCTTGTTAATTCTGGAAGGGGACATTCCATGTGGCAGACCCCAGGAGATGACAAAGACTTGCTATAACACCAGGAGCACCAGGGTTTCCAAGGGAGCTACAGGTGGCCGACACCACCCGAAGAGGGGATGTGAATAGGACTTATTACTTCTGTGTACACTGTGATAATCTGCCAGAGAGACATAAGAAAATAATGATAAATGGGAATGATTATTTTTGCTACTCCCAAGTGCTTGTCAGGACTTCCAACAGCACTGGCTCCCTGCAGCAAAACCACAAGTGCCTCACTGAAGGGTTACTCTGAAAAGGTAGCAGGGGACTGTCCTCAGAGGTAGCAAAATGCAGCAGGACCTGCCTGGAGCAGTTCAGCCACTGAAGACACCAGCAAAAGGGTCAGGAGTTCTCTCTCAAGAGCCTGGTAGAAAAAACAGCTCTGACCTGGGATTCAACACTGGTTCTCCTGTCAAATGATTTCATGGAGAGGGTGAGGTGTCCCAGATCCTGTGACTCCAGCAACAACATGGAAGTGGTAAGTAACTCCACCTTATTCTGGGGGAAGCATCCTGTGGGCACAAAGGTGGACAGGGCAGGAATCCTGCTGCTGCCACCCAGGTCGTTTTGATGAAACAGGACAAGGTACAGGGTTTCACTCCCAAGAGCCATGGGGGAGGAAGGGAGCTGAGAGATAGGCAACATCCCAGAATGGGACAGGACCCTGATGGTGCGCAGCAGAGCCCCAGGCCAAATCCCCATTTGCAGGCCTGTGAGCTCACAGCTATCCCAGTTTCTGTGTTTTTCCACAAAAACAGCTGGCAGAAAAGTACACATCATTCAGAGGAAAACCTCTCTGGGTAGAGAAGAGCCTTTCTCAGTCAAACCCTGGAGCAGTAAGGGGCAAAGACAGCGACAATACACTCCAGTGCTTAGAGAAGCAAAGACTGACCATGGCCAGACACCTCTGTGGCTGGGCAGGGACCACACAGGGCCCCACACCATTGGGGGCAAGTGTAACATCCCAGAATATGCAGACACACCTGGTATGAACACATATGCCAGTTCTGGTACTGAAATGCTGCAGGGCCTTTGGAATAGGCAGGTACCCACATCCAGATATACAGCAAGTTAAAAATACCTTATTCCTCATTTCCTGTGCTCCACCTGTAATCACTGAGCTGGCAGGGAGGGCAGAGAGGCCCCACATGTGGCCATTTCACTGTGCAGCTGTAGCTGAGGCAAACAGGGACATCCAAGGGAAGAGGACACACTGAACTCTCCTGCTTTAACCCAGCTAAACACTAATTCTGTTCCTGACCAGATATTCACTGCAGCATTCTGGCTTCACCTGGACAAGCCAGTATCCAAGAGAGTTATCCAAGAGCACCTGGAAGACAATCACTGTGATCTACTTCTGCCTTATCATAGAGCTGCAGGGTGTCAGCTGCTTTAACTGCTGGTCACAGTGTCACACCACAGTGCAGCCATCCCCAGAAGGATTTGAATCCAGTACCTTTTTAGGAAACTGATCTCAGAGACTTTAACAAATTTAAGTCTGCAAAACAGAAAAATACAATTGTACAAGAACAGTGGTAACAGCATAAGAATTGTCCCTTCTCCCCTCTCTGGTGAGTGATTGCCTCCATAATCCACCCAGTTTAGAGCTCAATGCCCTTCTTTCTCCAGATCCTATCTCACTCCCAAGCAGCACATTGAGTTTTGCATCATCACACATGCTGGGGCCAGTGTGAGACAGGGAAGCAAAGGAAGTTTCAGGAATGCAGAGCCCATCCTGCTCCCACTGCACAGGGCTGCCATCTGCAGCACACACGGATGCAGGCTTCCAACAGAAGCAACTACTATTTTGTCTTATAAATAAAAAAAGTTTATTAAATCATTTAGACTTGAAAGAAGTCACAATAATCAATGCACTCAACAATTACAGCAAGTGCATCCTGTACACCACCAACCCAAATGGATTGATTCTGTATTTTATAAATAAAAATTAACATATTTACAGTGAGAAATAAAAGCATGGCGTTAGGCAGTTAAATTAGCAGATTACACAAATGCCTACCAGTTGATTTTTTTTAAAAAGTACAAATCTAAAAGATTACATACGACACGTATGACTTCATCAGGTTTAAATTTTCAGAATCACAACATTTTTGCACATAATTTTGACTATGGCTCTTCCAACCACTGCCTATAAAACCCCCCATTTAATGGCAAAAAGCTCCTTTTCATTCTCTACAGCTTCATCCATATAAGATGCATTCCCTAAGATCTACTGTAGTGCAGAAGTATGAAATGATTTCCTCTAATGACAGGCTATGGACAGTGACAATATTTACAACTGTGGTACTTTTTTGCTTTAAAAATAGTGCAGATTCCCAGTTTACCCACCAGGGACAAAAATGGAGTCAAAGTTCATTTCAAAATCATCTTCATTTCACCAAAGAGCAAGTGATCCAGATAGACACTCACTAGGCTTAGAGACTGTAATTTGCTCTATAAAAATACAGTATTTTAATTCTATTTACATGTTACAGATCTCTCACTCACCCAGCAAGCTGACATTTACAAGCTTCAAAATAACCCAAGAAACCCCAAAAAAAGGATAATGGAGCACAACATTGGCAAGCACAGCAGCTGGACCCGTCCGCCTGGGAGAGCAAAGGTAAGGAAAATGGAATGTGAAAGGTTTGGTTACTGGGCTTTGTTGGCTGTCAAAGTAAACAAAAATCTGTCCAACACGTCTTGTACATTAAACATGGCAAAAAAAGCTCAAGTAAACTATTCCCAAGACAAACATTCTGCATCATAGGATCCTTCTGCTGAACAATCCCTGTGAAACCTGCCGAGTGGAAGAAGCGATCCTGAGGATAGTTATTTGCTTGGTTGTCTGGAATGTTTATTTCCTGATAGGCTCATTGTCCGTGACCTCTGCCTGAGCACGGGTTTGGGTGGGAGCTCCAAGTCTTCAAAGACAGGATTTTCTATGATTGCTGCAGCCTCTGGTCGTTCAGTGGGACTTGGAGAGAGCATGTCCTTCACCATGGTGTACTGAAAGAAAACACAAAGCGTATTACATGAGCCAATCCAGAAACTCTTCCTTATTTGATGTCCTGGCTTCAGTTGTGGCTGTGTGAACAAATATCCCCAGCTGCTTTCTGAGTTATCTGGGTATCAGTGCTTTGGCTCAGTAGTTAGAAGTGCATTAAATATTTTTAAAAGTATCACTGTGCATTTCTTAAAGTGTCTTTACTGTCAAGGACTGAAAATAATCTGGCAAATCAAATCTGACTCAAGGTCTAAGAGTTATAAAACTTCACATTATTTAAAAACCAAAAAAAGATACATAATTTATAAGTAATTATTAGCTTCATATTTAAGCCATCACATATTAAGCCACACTGAATTTTCCCCATAGCAAATGAGAATTTTTCCTTTAAATATACAAGTGGTTTGAATATTTGTTTCAAATTTCATCAGAATTAGTGTCCTGCTCCAGCTGAGCACAGCACAGCCCCTTCTCCTGGGCAGCCTTCAGCTGTAAAGCAGGAAAAGCTGGTCTCATTTGGCCACTGCTCTGAAGCTACCTTGAACACCTGAAAGCACCTCACCTTTTTATGGGGGAGGTTTTGTAGATCTCCTCCTTACCTGCAACCACATCACTTTTCACACCTGACTAATGGGAGCACAGAACAATTTGCTGATGTGATTTCCCTCTTGGGAAGTCCAGTTCTGGAGGGGATCCCATGGAGCCATGGTGCTACCTAGAGCCTCCCTGTTGTGACCTGTCTAGAACTCTGCATTTCTCCTTGGGAATATGGGTTTGTTGCAGGAAATCATGAGAGGATGTATATTAAATGAATAACAGCAAGTGACAAAGGGAAGGCAGGTAAAAATGGATTCCTGGAGGAAAACTGTGACAGAAATGTCATCGTGCCCATTATTGCTTTGTTATGTTAAGTGTTATAGCTTTGAAATGTAGAGAAGTACAGGGATAGAGAAATGCATCTTAATAACATGAAAGCAACCTGGTTTCTCCATTTTCACCTGCAAAGCAACTGGAAAGCAAAGAAAAAAAAGCTACAATTATTAATGAAAAGGCTACAATTAATAGCATCAGATGTACCTACCTCTTGTGCATATTTCTGAGTGAACAAGGGTGGAAACTTCAAATTTCTGACATCACTTAAGGTCTGTAAAAACATGAAGAATGACATGTAAATTTTCCAAAATACAATTCTTCAGTAATATTACCCCATCCTTCAAAAATATGCAAATTATGCAAACAAATCAGCCTGCTGGAAAAAAACCGCTTTATTTTAAAGTGTTGCTTTAGTGGTTAAAAATCACAACCTAGTTGAACAGGTGAGTTGCTGCTTCCCTGGGTATTGAGCCTACAACAGGAAATGTGCTACAAGAATTGTGATCTCTGCAGTTTCATATCAGTCATATACATAAACTTGTACTTTCTTACTTTAGCTCAACAAAATCAACAAATCAGTGTACCACCCACAACCCCCAAGATGGTCTGCCACCAGTATTAAGACACACGAAATGACTGTCTCTGCCTTACCAATGTAAGCACCAGTTTGTGTTTAACATTTAGGGAGGAATGAGCAGATTTATCAGCAGTTTGGAAAGCAGTTGTCTTGGGTATTTCTGTGTTTCTTTCATACAAAGGCCACTGGCTCCATCTAGTGACAGTGTTTTTCCCATGTTCAGCCAGAAGCACAGAATTTAGCACTTCAGTTTTTTTGGAAGGATCTCCTTTTACAAAAGTGAGCACAAAATATGAAAGTTCTAAAGTTAAACCAAAATTCATTTCACTATGACTGCACTGGAAGAATAAAGTGACCAGTTAATAGTGATGGGCAACAGTCCAACTCCTGTTCAAGAGAACTGCGTTTGATGACATTAAAATGCTTCAGAAAATTTTTCTCTTTTTCTGTCAGTTCAGTCTGCATTGAGTGATCTGTTTCCCAGCATCTCATTTGGAAATAAATTGCACTGCTACTGACTAACTGCTCGCAGCTTGAGGCAGAGGCAGTTCTCACGCTCCACCTCGGGATTTTTCCAGCCAGTTGTCACAAATTCCTAGAATTTGCTGGGTTACTTGGTCAGGCAGAGCATGTTTTGCTTCAGCAAGCAGTGCTAATGCTTGGCTGATGCCAATGAAAACCTCAGTGAAACGACTCAGAAATAACTACTGAAGTAGCCAAACTGCAGAACTTGGCAATGAAAGGGCAGGGGTTTCTTTTTAGAAAAAAGAGTGAAATGGCAGTGAAAATCCTGGAAAGTCAAGGCACTCTTTTAACACTCTCTTGAAATAAAAAGTTCAAATTAGATGGAATTTAGGTTTCGTTCTGATTACTTACTTTGTTTCTGTTCTTAGGAGAGAAACTGGAAGGGCAAAGCCTATAATCACTGCTGTAGGAGATCTGAGAATCCAGGATGGCTCTTTCCAAAGTATTTTATTTCAGTAAAACTGATTTAGAGAAACTGAAATTTATTTCAGTGCCAGGGGTTCAAATTAAACACCAAGTCCTCCCTCTAGACTATCCTCCTTTGTGCCACTAAAAGGCAGAGCATTTGGATCAAGAGAATGCAACAGGGAAAGCACTTGGTCAGGCTGCTGTTCAAGTTGTTTCTTACCTCTCTGCTAAACCCACTCACCTGAGAATATAATCCCCCCAAAAACATTTAAATGATAAATTCAAGTTTTAATGACTCTCTCTTTCCTGCACAGGTCACTGCTTGCCACAGAGGAGAGACGTTTCTGGCTGTAGCCCCTGTTCTCCATGAACTTGCTCCTGAGCAAGATGGATCTCACACATTTGAGCAGCAAGCAAGAGCTGTAATGCACCATCAAACATCCCAATGTCATCAGTTATGGGAAGATTGTGCTTGAAGCTGAGCAAAACTCACAGCTAAGACTCACTATAGGAAAAGGAACAGCAATTTTTCACCAAGTGCTCTGAGTGAAAAAACACTGCAGATGCAAATGAAGGAAGAAATAATAAAAATGCACAGCATGTTTCCAATTCTTGAATGAAAACCAAGCTGGTAGGCTTAAAGCCACAAGCTGTATTTGTTGCTTGAGTTCTTGGATATCATAGTTCAATAGTTTCTCTTACTTGGCTTGACAACAGAGGAGCTTTGTAAAGAAATTAAAGCCTCAATTCAACTGCACACATTAGGAAGACTGCAGTTTATTTTTCAGTGATTCAGGGGGTCTGTACAAGGCTGATAAAGAAGTTGTGCTCCTAGCTGCAAGGCTTTTCTCCAAAGAAAACAGGACAGGAACCTCTGGTAGGTGTTTCACCAAGCAAATAGCTATCTTAAACAAATGCTGAAACTGAGGATGACCCAGTAGCACACATACCTTGACCCTCTCCATCTGTGTGCTGAAGGGGTAGAGCAGCTCAAAGAGAATCAGTCCCAGAGAGAAGATATCCACCTTGTGCGAGTAGGTGTTGCCACAGATCTGAGAAGGCAAAATCAGGGTCAGGGCAATCCAGCTGCTCACTGGATGCAATCATGTGCAAAGTGAACAACACCCTTGCAAGTCCACCCATGGAAGTGACCAGCCCTGTGCAGAGCTCAAAGCTACAGCACAGGAACACAGGCAAATTTCAATGAGCACCAGGGAGCAAGGGCCTGATCCTCAGCTCCTCTGTGCTGCAAAGCAAAATGTTTCACCTTACTGAAACCTCATGCACAAGTGTGTCCTTTCTCAATGAAGTGCAACCTTTTACAGTTACCTTCCTACACTGCATTAAAAGCAAGAAAAATGAATGCATCCAGTCTGAATAATTAGCCACTATCTTTGCTATAACAAAAATATATATTTAAATATTCATTTTGGAATTCAATTTAGCTCAAAACTCTGCTTTGATGAGAAAGAATTTAAGTGACTTGATTGTAATGGTTCACTAGGAGTGCCTGATCTTAGAACACCCAGGAATTCAGGGTTCTTCCAGGCATTGCCAAATAGAACTTTGGAGAAGAGAGCACAAACCTGTTCCGGGCTCATGTAGAGTTTAGTCCCTACTTGTCCTGTGTGCCTGGCATAAGCTGGCATTGGGGTCAGAACTGATTCCTCCTCCTCATCTTGGTCCATAGCAGTCACCAGTCCAAAATCCCCAACCTTTACTATGTCATCCATTGTGAAAAATATATTGGAAGGCTGAAAAAACAAAGAGGTGAAAAGAAAAGAAAAAAAGTAAGCAACAAACTTACTCTGTGTTTCAGTGGTTACAACACTTGGTTCTAACTCAGAAGCTGTCAGGGTTAAAAACACTCACTGAACTGCTGAAATAAAACAGTTAAAAACTGTAGCTATTCAGGAAAAAGGAATTACTCCTGCATTACCCATTGTCTCTTCCTGAAACTCAGACTGCTCATTTCTTGTCATTGAGCAGAGGTTTACCAGCAGCACACAGGTCAGCTGAGGAACATACACAGAGTCCACACTGCTGGGAACAGCACAGATGAATTATCCAGCTCCTCATCACCTGGCACTTTCACACCACAGGCTGCAGTTCTGACTCCTAGGCTTTTTAATTTTAATCTCTAAGTGCTAAAGTTGTTTGCTGTATTACTAACCAGCACAGAGCACATTATCTTAGTGTTAAATGATAGATACAATGGGAACAAGGTCTGCTTTTCAGTGTACCTGTGCAGTTTAATGTGGGAACAGCTGTTTGCATGACAGAATTAAAAGTCTATTTTTGATAGAAGCTCAAGAACTTTGCAATTCATAAAGGCAGCAACAGTGATGATCTGGCTTATCTGTCCTTTACCTTGTTTGCCACACACCAGCATTCTTGGCTTAGCCTACTGATAAATGAGACTGGAACAGAGATGTCCCTTTGCCAATGCTGCACATCCCAGATAGGTTTCCAAGAAACTTGCTTCCAGGCTGATAGAACAGCGCCCACAAAAAGAATTATTATTCCTTTGGAATATAACCACTCCAGCTGGGTTACAAATACAGACACAGTTTTGGGGAAGAACAGACTGATCCTGCAAGGGGAAGGAAGCAGCAGAATACTGTACAGGGCCAAGCTGAGGTGAAGAGGTGCTGGGTAAGCTCCTCTCAGAGCTCTTGGACCCTCAGGGTTGGGAGAACACGGTCTATGCTTTGCTGGCATAAACTCTGGAACAGGAGCAGGCAGACAGAGAGAAGGCAGTATTTTGCCACAAGATAAAGAACTACAAAGCTGACCTATTTCAAAGTCCACCTGACTTCCTCAGTTAATGACAAACCTACTGTGTGCACGAGAAACAAGACAGAGAAAAGGCTTCTTGGTTATTTTTAAGCAATGGCCTGCTCTGAGGTAAGCACTACAGAAACAGTCCCACAGTGCCCACATCCTGCCTGACACTGCCTTCTGAGCCAGGTCCTATCTCCCACTGTATTTCCCAGTAATGAATTTCAAGCCCTTTGGAGTCACAGTGCATCCAGGACATAAAAGCCACTGTAAACCCACAGCATCTCCAGGCTCTGGCTGAAGCATTTACAGAGCACCCACCCCCTCACAGCACACCCACATGGTCAAAAGTCTTGATATCAGAATTTTAATGATCTAGGAACAAACATCTCAATTAGGAGTTTGCATCCCATTGCCTCAATCTCCATTCTCCTCCTCCAAGAAACATACAAGAAGTCAACAAGATCTATCTTGCTTCCTGGGGAAAAACTCTTCTTAAAGTTTAATTTCATTACTTCTCTGGTGGACACACACCATCTCTGAACAAGCTGGCACATAGTTTCTACAAATACGAGGAATGGACTTTCTGCTATTGCAAAATACCAGCAAAAATAAACCATCAAGATCAAGAAAAAGCCTAAGGCAGATGCAGACAGTTTTGATTTAAATCATCAGAAGAGCACAATCAAATATAACCACCCTCTAGTTTTGTTATCTTGCCACCTGCACAAAGAAATTTCTCTCCATATTCTTCAGTCAGAGTAAGAATTCTCATTTTTTCACAGACATGAATAAGCTTCTCACACATCTGGAAGACTCTGTTTAATTCAATTAATGCTGCAAAATGTATCCAAGACTGTTCTTGCAGTTCTGTGAAACTGATAATTTCTTTTGAGCTGCCAAGCATGACCGACAGCTTATCCTGGGAGTTACAGTAAATTCACATGGCAGACAGACTTTTGTTTCTGCACTTCATTTTCTTCAAAACAATTTGAACTCTGACCTCTTTGCTTGCCCACATAAATCCCTGCCATCTTGTCATTACAGTATCTCTGATTAGCAGGAGCCTAATTAATGCATTTTAATGTGCACTGTTAATTTAAATATTTAGATTACTTCTTGGATCTTTTAATATGCCCACATAGGAATTTATTTTCACTCAGATCTACCAGCTTTTGTTGGTGCCAATGGGAGCAAGAACTGGCCTCTGCTATCACTGAGCTCTGCCTGTAGCCAAGCCAAAGCAGCTTTGCAGGTTATTCACTTGTTAGTGCTGGCACCAACTCAGGGCTGCATGACCAATCTCTTGGACAAATTACAAAATTAGATGAGATCTCTTCCTAGGAGCTTCTGAAAAGTATAGAAAATAATTAAATATACTGGCTGTTGTTTTGACCAAATTAACACATAACAGACAAATAAACGTTGGGATCCAACAATAACATCTATACAAGCACAGAAAGTTTCCTGAAGGAGGAAGTTGTTCATCCAGGGAGAGCACTTCCAAGTTGGTTATACCAAGTAAACAAAATTAAATCCCTTGTTCAAACTGCTGCCAGCACTGAACTTTTAAGATGTTCCAACAAAACACTCCACACCTGCTGATTAAGACTAATACAGTTTTAAGTGAAGATCTACATAAGGTTTATTGAACAGTGAGCTCAGTGAAGACTGCAGAGAGCTACACCTGACAGGATTGTTAAGAAAGGTTATTAATTAACATGTCTAGCAACATACTCATACAGGGATTTAATTACTTTTACGGTCAGTTTCTCAAGCACTAAAGATTTGTCAGATAACTGGTTCAAGGTAATTGCCTAATGCTGATGGGAACAGAAAATACTTGGAAGGCCTCACGGGTTTTTCTAACTCTGACATATCCTTTGAGGATTATTGAATTTGAACCTCCTTTTACTGCCACATCTGAGATGGCATTTTTTAGCTTTTGCTTTTGCTGATACCAAATTACCATATGAGAAGCCACAATCATTCAGAAATTACTCCACTGAGGCAGGTATTAATGCCTCCTCAAACAAGCAAAGGGAGACAGAACTCTCCACATTTGGCAAAAGGGATCCATTTCTCAGAGCTTGGCCTAATAAAACTAACTTCAGCTGGACTCTTCAAATAAATTTATTTATTTGGTAACACATACTGACACTTCCAGTGCTTTAAGCTGCAGCACAACTAGGCACTAGCATAGGAGGATCATGAACAGAATGAAAGCAAATGTACAAGTTACTCCTGACTTCAGTTACACTGAACACCAGAGGTTCAAACCATCCTTCCCAGTCCTCATTGTCTGGATGCTACCAGACATTAAAAGTACTGTGAATTCTTCAGAAAGCTGCATTGTGATAGCTGGCACTGGCTCAGAATTCAGCTCCAGGACAATTTACATTTCAATCCCAGAGCAGTAATACTTAATTTTCACTTTCTCTAACCAAGAGTAACAATGTTCCTTTTAGGCTGTATTGCTATAGAAAGAAGAAAAATACCAGAATTAGAATCACAGAATTATTTAGGTTGGAAAAGACTATTAAGATCAAGTCCAATTGCAAGCTCCACACTGCCAATTATATGCTTCACTTGAAATAGTAGAACAGGATCCAAAATAGTTTTGTCACACAGCTCAGCACTGAACAACCCTGTACAAAGAACATGAATTAAAAATACCATAGGACAAATGCCACTGATCTGTGCCAGGTACAAGAAGTATTGCTGTAAGAAAGACTTTAATTGCAGTAACAAGTGATGAATGTTTATTTCCTGGAGTACTGCACCTCCAGATTATCGTACAGACGTTAATTCAGCTTTTTTAACACCCATGCTGAGGTCACTGAGAGGAGTCAGCTCTTTTGGCAGGCTTTGTCTCCAGTGCCACATTCCTCCCACATACAGCAACCTACAGATACAAACCTTGAGATCCCTGTGCATTAATCCTTTGCTGTGCAGAAAGTCAACAGCTTCAGCAATCTGCAGAAAGATCTGCAGACACTCTGTCCTTTCCCTCTCCTCTATGGCGCATCTTCTGCTCATCCAGTCTTTAAGGTTCTCTTTCCGGCAGAGCTGCATCTGGATGTACAGATACACCTTGGGAGAGGTGGGCTTGACTTTTTCTGCAGTGTTTTTAGAAAGGTCCAGGCTTAAACTTGTTGGCCTTGGAGGAGAAACAGAGAGGGGACTTCCTGAAGCAGATTTCTTATTATCAGATTCCTTTGTACTTTTCCCTTTATCCTCAGAAGGATTCTCATTATGTGAAACATCTACTTTGTCTTCCTTACTAGAGGCATTTCCACAGCCAGAATCCTCAAATACAATAGAGGAGGAGGTCCCTTCCTTCAGATGTACACCAGGAACACCTGAAGAACAAATTTCCAAGGAGTGTCCCAGCTCATTACTGTTCATAGCACTGTCTTCTACATCACAGCCTGTAAGGACACTGTCCTGAAGGTTTAATAGTGGATCTTCTGCGTGCTGCAAGTCTCTGTTGTCTGTGTCAGAAAATTCCAGAGGAGAAAACAGGCTTCCAGATGAATCTGACTGACCACAGGGTATCCCCACAGACCTCACCCTCTCTGATGAAGTTGCAGTAACTTCAATGTGTTCCTTTGTTGAAAACGGCTCTGTTGTGATCTTAAATGATGGGACATCCATGGGGCTGGGAGAACTGAGTGGCCAGTCAGTGCTGGAAGACAAAGTTGAGAGATCAGTCCTAGAGAAATTGTAGTAGATTCCAATCATTCCACTAGAAATGCACTTCCAGAAGCCCAGATTTTAACAACTGCTACCCCTGACACCTGTGTCATACCACAACAAGGAATGACTACCCAAGTGTGGGAATCACTAATATCCAGGATTTATCTTCAGTGTCTTAGCAAGGATAATGTTTTCTCATTGAGAAAAAAGCATTGATAATGGAACATTTAACAAGCTCTACTGCCTGGATTCCCGATGTGCAATCAGGCTCATCTTCAGTTTGAAAAAATCCAGCCCTTTGGAGCACGCATTGCAAGGACTATTTAAAGCGCCTTGGAAGAATTACAGCTGTGAAATGTTAATGTGATGCCTGAAATATAAAGGTCGCTGTATTCTAAAAATTGTGAGGCATGTTAAGATGTTATTATGAAACCACCCAGCAGTCTTGTATTAGGCCTCATTCTATAAATGCCAGCATACACCCACTTTTCCTTCTCTCTTCACGTTCCCTAACTCCTTTATCTAATTTTCCATTTTTAACCTACTTCTACCAAGCTTCAATCGTCAGTCTGATTATCCCTCACATATTTCTGCTGAAATAAATTCACTGAAGCCTTGGAGTGCTGTATTGGGTCCATCTAACTCAAGCCAATGAGGAGGAAGAAAGCAGCAGAAAGGAACAAAGAAGGCAGAGATGCCAATGCCTGAAACTGAATTACAGCAGCAATGCTCCAACCTTCCAATCACTGAAAGATTCAGTTACACAAGTTCAATTAAGAACTACATATGTTTCCTAAGCTGAAAGAAGGACCCATAAACAGAGGGGTGATTTATTTGTACCTTGCTCAATTGAAAAGTCGGCAGGTTAAGTAACAATCATCTCTTTCCTACACAGTCTCTCCATCTTCCTGGGTCCTCTACCAGTTTTCCAGTTCTCTTGACATACAATCTCAAATTCAATTGCTAAAAACACCCTCATGAGTTACCTTTCATCTTTCAACCACTGCTCATCCATCTTTTCCTGCCATCTCTCAGGGGGAGCTTCCAGCCATGCGTTGAAATACCGAACAATCCCTGGATGCTCGAGCTTGGCCAAAGCCTTGACCTCCCTCATCACCTTTTCACGAGCCAGCTCCCTGTGGTTTGGGGCGAGGAGAAAAAGAGACATAGTCACAAAAAGCAACAGCACAGCACAAAAATTTCTGCAAAGGAATTCAATCAAAGCTGGCCCAGTACACGCCAGGCCAAGTAGCATTGCTTTTCACATTAGAACAAAAATATGTCCTTAATTCCCCAGAGTAACTCCTTTAGCTTAGAAGTGTGGAGGAGCAGAATGTGCTCATAATGGCCCAATGTTTAGTCTTCCGTTTTCACAAAATTACAGGCAGCAAAAGCAAGGAGAAAAAGTTCATCTTCCTCTCAACTGTTCTCAAGGATAGAACAAAAGATTTTAAACAGCAATATTCTACAGGGATGTAGAAGACACTGACACAAAAGACAGACAGCAAAACTGTAGTATTTGTTTTTTAACTGGCAATAGGTAAGGAGATTGCATAAGGACTATTTCTGTTCTGTGGACAGGAAAGCAGGCAGCCTCCTGTCTTACTGAAGGAATTTATCTCTTCATAAGACTGTAACTGGATCAAATAAAATCGAATGGTTTTATTTAATGACTTTGAATATGCTTGGAAAAGAAGAATTTAGGCTACCTTAAATTTCTGAACAAAACCTTTAATCTTAAATACTCATGCTTATTTAACACATTCAAAAAATAGTAATTCTAGATTTCATAGCTTTACCCCCTCCCTCTTGCTGTTCTAACTTGAGATTTCCAGAAGCAGTGTCTCCCATCTCCCACTAAAAGGAAGTGCTGCAAGCTCTGGGTAGGGTAATTCAGCAGCATGGCTTGACCACCTATGACTGAGAGAAAAGGTAGGGGTTGTGGGACCAGAAAATGAAACAAATGGGCAAACGGAGACAAAAAAGTAGGTGAGAGAAAGAGACAAGAAAGAGGAGGTGGAGTAGGAAAGGCAAGGAGAGGAAGGAGAGAAGCACATTAACAGCACTACAAAAACTGGTCCTGTTAGCAAAGGCTCCATTCATCAAGGAAATCCCCACGGAGCAGCATCCTCACAAGGGTCCTGCTATGCAAGTGTTTTGCCAAGCAGGTCACCTCTGCTGGGATTGCATATGCCAAATTCTCTGTGCCAAAACTAAGTCAGCCCCCCGTTAAAAAGTGTGTCATTCATCCTAGTGAATTATCTGGGAAATCAGTTCAGGAGCAGATGGTTCTGTGTAGGATGGGATCCCCACCATTCATTCATTGCTCTGTGTC
This sequence comes from Drymodes brunneopygia, assembly GCA_013400955.1. Taxonomy (NCBI): domain Eukaryota; kingdom Metazoa; phylum Chordata; class Aves; order Passeriformes; family Petroicidae; genus Drymodes; species Drymodes brunneopygia. Next base: position 40,370 of record VZTZ01039311.1, read on the forward strand.
CCAACAAACCCATTCATTACCTGTTGGGCAATCGGATCCTCTTGATGGCATAGTTGCAGTCATCTACTTTATTTCTGGCTTCAAAAACCACTCCAAAACCTCCACGACCCAGACACTGAATTGGTTCAAAATCTGTCAGGTATCTGGGAACAGAGGGGTGTGAGGAAGGGACAGAAGAAGGGACAGAGGATAGAGGAGAAAAATCCTTTAGTACAGATAGAAAAATAAAGTAATTTATGACCATGATTGAAGTAGTTCTGTACAGGCAAAACATGCTGAAAGACTTGAAGAATTTCTTATTTTTCCCTGCTCACCCACTGTGAGCAATTCCCTATCTATGAAATGGACAGTTGCTGATTATGTATTTATGCAGAGTCTATCACAAGCCAGCAGGATCCATTCTGCATGCACTGGACAAACTGAAGAGGTTTTTCAGATCACCAAGTTGCCTGCCTACTGGATCCTGAGTATACAGCCTGCATTTCTATAGCTGAGTATTTTCTAAATCATGATTTGCCTTCAACCCTACCCCAAATAACTGCAACTAATCCTTCTAAAAATCCCATCCAAAACATCACTGTTCTTAAATATTACTACTTTTCTTACTATTCCTCATTTTAAACACTCCAGTTCTTACTTTCATTGAGTTACAAATGTACAGGAAATGGGCACATTTCCTCTGAAGCATAATGACGTGCCCCTATTAAGCTTTCTGTCTTAACCAACTCCTTTGTAAAACTAATAAAGGTTTTATTTCAAGTATAGACTGCTTATTCTGCAGAGTATATAAAATGTCATCTGTTTCCATCTGCAACTGCCTTTCTCTGCCTTACACCATAAACACAGGAACAGATGGAGTAAACAATGATTAAGACCTACAAGGATCAATCTCCCATTTTGCTTATCAGCAAGAAGTATGAGAGCAATATTTCTGATCACATGTAGCCTGTTGACTCTGTGGAATTTCTGAGACTAATCATGACTGCAATGTCCCATAAGTAACGGGGTCACAGAGTGCTTTGTGCCAGTTGCTGACTATCCTACAAAGTCAGAGGACTGGGAGTTCCTAGGGAAGAACAGGTGAACACCTACTCTTTCAATCTCCAGATAGTATTAGCAGCCACACTGATTAAACACCCTGTTTATGTTGTGTTGAACAGACCTCACCTTGACACATATCCAGAGTTCTTGGTATCACTCCAGCTGTTGTCTTTAATGTCTCCACAAGTGGGCTCATACTTACAGTCAGTCTGACACTGTGTTTCAGACTCCTTCCGCAGCTAACAAGGATTTCCAAAACAAGAACAAAACAAACAAACAAACAAAATCAACTCCTTGAGTGCCTAAGACTGGTTTGTACCCGAGATATGGCATTAAATAAATATCTCCAGACACGTCAGAAGCAGTCTAATCTGCTTGCTGAAGCAGTTAAGCAAATTGCATGTGACAGCTGGCAGCCTTCACACACAGATTAAACAATAAATTTAGACTTTTGATTTTGTTATCCCATTAGTTATTAATTTATTAATATTACTCATTGCAGACTCCAAACTGAAAGAAACAGCTAAAGTAATACATTCTGTATTTGGGACTCAGAAAGCAACACTTACTCTGCTATAAGGGTGGGGATGGAAGAGTTTGCGCACAATAAAGGTTGTGGCCACGATACAAAATACAATGGTGCCAACAATTTCCTTCCACCAGTGAAGCAGAAGAACAGGATCCTTTTTGCGAATGTTCTTGTAATTGCTGTCATCAAAAAATCTAACCGTGATCTGGTTGCTACGTTTATTTCTCTCCCTCTTGTAGTAGGGTAAGTAATAACCATTATCTGTGTATAAAACACACAAAGAGAACACAGATTTACTTGCAGGTACCTACAAAACAACTTTGGCTTCTCAATAAAAGGTCTCCTCAACAGACATGGGGTGTTTTTATTTCCATGCCCCATGATTTTAAAATGGGACATAAGCAAATTCAGTTAGTCAAGGCTGTGGACAGCAACTGTATCTCCCTAGCTTTAAACCAAAATATCTTTCATATGAAAAACCTGTGACAACCATCCTGAGTCTCCAGCACTGTTAGTAAACTCTAAAAAAAGTAATTACCAAGATTTTTCCACTCCAAACAACTGTCAGTGGCAACAGCAGCACACGCAACAGCTCTGCAGTAGCAATTCCTGGCACTTTGTTGTGCTTTATGTGGCACTAATTGTACCTACACCACAATCTGGAAATCTTAGTTTGGGCAATAATTTCCTAGTTCTTTAAATATTAAAACCCCTCCATATATTTAAGGTCAAACAAATGGTCACTTACTGAATTTCACAGATAATAAAACCTGAGTATTTGAAACACTTCAAAGTTTGGAACTTCACCTACCATATGGGTACTGCAGCACTGACAGTGCTCCATTGCTGTATTCCTCATGAGAATACTTGTCATTGCTGAGACACTTATCAAACTCATCAGAGCCCACCAACACTGGAGTCCTGGAAGGGGAATCTGAGCATAGAAAAGACACAATGTTCTGAGCTGAATTGTTTGTAAAATTCTGTTTCCATATGAATTTAAAGAGAGCTGCAATTACATAATCTTACAAAATGCCTCTTGGACGAGGCCATGAGAAGCAAACTTCACAGAAAAACATTAAGAAAGGTACTTCAAGGTAACAGCTACTTAGTAATTCCCTCCCCTTCAAAAGTCAGTTCACTCATATTCACATTACTGCAAAAAACTTCTTCCTCTTTTTCTTGAAAAATTTGATTGAGAAGATCCAACATTTCATTTCTAAAAAAGACCCTGTGAAATCCATCATAAAAGCAAACAGACACTAAATATTTAATTAGAAAAAAATAAACACTTAATAAAGCACAGAGACAGTTCCTAAAGTTGTTTACAGTTGGAAACATACTGTAAATCAGAAAGATATCCTGTCTTTTCTGAGCTAAGGTAATAAATGAAACTCTGAATTGTTACTTACGGATTAAAGGTTTCCATTTGATTTTGGGAAGAGGAATAATTGCATTATCGTTCCTGGATTCCAGAGCCTTTGGGTTGGTTGGGAATTTCTCAGAAATTCTGACTGAGGATTGAAGATACAACTGGCCCCTGAACATACCTAAGTAATAAACAAGGAAGCATATTAGTCTTTAGATTCAGTTCTCTTCACCCCTGCAATAAAACTGCCTAGTCAAAATACAGGGTTAAAAACATTTCTGGAAATATTCCTTCATATTCTGAGAACCTGAGATACTGACTGATTGCTAGGCTGGGTGAAATCAAGTAATATCATCCCTGTATTCTAGGAAAGCAAGAGTTCAGGATATCTCATTTTTACTGCTGGAGGGCTGGTGCTACAGGAAAATGCCAGCAATTTTTAAGAGCTATAAAGCAGTTTGGGATTTGCAGAGGTAAGACCTCTTTCAAACTTCCTACCCTTGTTAATGTTGCACAAAACAGCTGTTACCAGGAAGGCTGGAACAATCTGGCTTCTCCCTCGTGTTATTCTTTATCTGTTATTCTAACCACTAATGGGAAAGCTACAAGGTGTAAAGACTTAAGAGAAAGTCTTAGAAAACCAAAGCACATTTACCTCCCAGAGACAGCTGAGGAAGAGGACCTCGAGACACTCTATTTCAAATTGTCACAAACCACATCCAATGAATTCTGACAGATGAGTGAAAACTAAGCCATGTAAAATCCTATCTGAACTTTCTTCACAGTAAGTTACTGCAATCAGTGTACAAATTAATGGACAATAAGACTGCTTTGTTAGCTCTCAACCTGACTTTTGAAGTTCCAAGACTTTTAGTCATCTCCTATATATTGAAACTATAAAGCAATGAATATTTCAGAATCAAAATGGAAAGGATTTATGGGTTTGAAATCTACCAGTACAAAAAGATCTGCCTTACTACAACCTCAACAGAGAAACAAATATTTACTACAGAAAATGCAGCAGTTGGTGTCTCACCCAAATAGACACTGGATTCTGTGGCCCCTCTGGCAGCTTCCACAAGATCTTCTTCATCTTCCAATACCTCATTATTTGCTGTGTAACTCGTGTCATCAAACAGACTGATTGGAATTACCTTGCCATCCTTAAGCAGCCATGCAGAAGCAATTGGAGTGCAAAACTGAAGGGGAGATGGGTAATTGGAAAATTAATGTTGTATTAAACAACTATTAAATAAGAATAATAAAAAACAAAGTGCTTAAATTCTTTGTTCAAATTTTTGTAACAGATGCAGCAGCTCAAAGTCAGAACTTCAGTTAAAAAATTACAAGCAGATGTGTGCTCCTTTACAAAGACAGTGCCTGAAACCAAAGATGAAAGACATCTTCAAAACGTCTACTTTTGTGATATTTAATATTCTGTCTTTCCCCCTACCTGGTATTCCCATTCCAGATGTCCTCCTCGTCTATTAAAAGCCATCACCTTCCAGTCAGCCACTGAGACCTTTATCACTGTGTCTTTCATCAGAGCTTCCTGTTCATCCATGTCTGAAATAATTTTTGTTTCTTCTTTGTTCATAGTTGACTTAAAATTGCTCTCAATGTATCCTGCTCTAGTTTCAATATCTGGGACATAGCGCAGCTCAAAGTGACCAACACTGAAATTCCACCTCAAAGAGAAAGACAAAACCTTTGTAGAAACAGCTTTTATATTCCAAGGAAGTCCCAAGTCCTCTATGCAGAAGATTTCTAAACTGAATTACCTATATTTGGCCCATAATTTCACAGTAAATTCTCAGATTGTCAAATGAACAAAACTGTACCAGGAGGGGAGTGCTAATCCAGAACACAAATCAAATAAACTGAGAAATGTCCAATGTGATGGGTGAACTGAGACAAAAGCTGGTGAAGTAGGGCCAATGGCATCAAAGGTTTAATGTATGAAGGGGAAATTAAAATCATCAAGTACTGCAGCTGGGTCTGTTTAGTAAGAAAACATTCTGTAGCTGATGAAAGCAGTAAGTACAAAGCTGTTAGGAAGCAGCATTCTAACAAGACATTTTTCTCTTTACTAATTAAATGGATTTAATTGGAAATATAAGGTTTTTCAAACTGAGAAAGGGACAATGCTTTTTTTGTTCAATACCACATACAACCTAATACAGATCCCTTGACAGGTACTCCACGAAACCAGGACTGCTCATGTCCCATAGTTTAACACCAAAAAAAGACAAATGTATAATTAAATGTGTAAGGAGTACAGTTTTCTTGCACAGCAAAAAACTCTTCAATTCTTGTAAACCAACAAAGATACAGATGGGAAAAGCATGGCATGTTTGTGTCTTGGACAGCATGAAGGGGTAAGTATTTCTTGAACATTATATTTGGGCCCAAACTGGCTCCTTAAACAATTTACATTCTTATGGTAAAAGTTTGGCATATTTTATACACTCAGTCAATTTATTAAAGATGTTTCTCTGGATTAAAACCCCTGATATTTCCTACCCATTTAGTGTCACCACAAAGACAGGAGGATTCTGGTACACAAGACTAAATATTATGGCTTTGACATACCTCTCCTGGCTAATATCTGTCCCCAAGAAACACAGAATCCAAGATTTATTCTCAGACATCTGATCTGTTAATCTACTGAGTTCTCATTAGGTTCTCTCTGATAGGCTACAAATCCACAACCTGTCACAACCTGCTGCAAACAGAAGAGGGAGCAGGGGAACAGGGAATGACTCGTTCTCCACTATGTTGCTGGGCAGTTACTCTATCTGTGTACAGAACCCAGCTTTTTAAGTCTGTGTTTTATGAAGTGGGTTTGGGTGGTTGGTTTTTTTTTGTTTTTGTTTTTTTCAGAAAATATATGTCTGTAATTTTACAGAAGTCTTGATGTATTAAAACTTTAACATGACAGCGTTAGAAAAATCATAGATTGAACCAGTTTCTACAGCTTGGAAAGAACAGACCACATACATTATGGAACGAACAACATTAAATCTAACAAAGATTTAAAATATCAACTCAAAACGAAAGCTTAAGACATCAAGTATAAACCCCCCTCAGTGACAGTTAACATTAGGTAAAGAACTTAAAAGCGAGTAGATTATAAGAAGACTTTTAAACTGTCTCATCTTGTACAAAAGCAACCGTTAGAACAAACTAACTGTGTATAGTGACATTTGCCTTCTGCAGTAGAGCAGTGACAAACTCTTCCGAGGTAAGCAAGGACAAGGGAAGCAACTGACATCTGATTCCTATCTTTTCTGTCTCCCCACAATCTATGGGACTGTTCCTGAGCAGTTCTCAGACTCACTTTTCATTGCCACTGCGTGGCCCCACAGCCCGCACGGTTTTCTGGGTGCGGTGCAGCAGCAGCGTCTCCTCCTGCTCCGTGTCCTCGTCGTCCCAGCGGCGGCAGCCCACGGCTGAGCAGATGTACTTCACCTGAGGGGCAAGGCACACTCTCATGTGCAACTTCAAAACAACTGTAATCAACAGCAATATTCAAAGCTAACAATCCTCACAGCCTGTTCTTGGCTGGCAGGCAATTTGGAACTCCATGACTTCAGATGTTCGACTGGGGGGATGTTGAAAAGCCTGGTTTAAGAGATAACGGCTTTTCACAACGAAAACTTTCAAAGTATTCTAGAAAGTTTACAGTCTGTGGTATTTTGACTACCCTTTGACTATATTTTGCATGTACTTCTAACACAAAGAAATCTGAGTTCTCTCTTTTCCCACTGTTTCTATGGACATCAAAAGAACATTCCTGCAAGACCCACAGCACAATTCTGCTTTCATGCATATTTGTCTCAGCATAACTCTATCAGCTTCAAATGAAGCACTACTGATTAATATAAAATACCACAAAGCCTTCCCCTTTGCCTTCTCAGCTATTAAAAGGAAAAGAAAACCTTAATGAACTCTCACAGTCACACAGACTTTCCAACAGTCCCAATCTCAAACAGAATTTGCATTATATGGGCAATACCAGAGAGATGAAACTGCCCAAACTTTTAAGAAGTCAAGCACTATTTCCTTTAAGAGGCAGCTTTGCTACTATGAGTGTAAGCCAGGAATCAAAACAGAAGCAAGAATTTCCTCTTTGAAGTGCTGGAGGAGGAGGAGCCAGTTGGTGCACAGAGCCCTCTGCTACCAGTGAGGATATGAAAAGGAATTAATGAACTCTGGTTTGGGGTGTATGCCCTTTATCATTACTGATAGCTTCACACCACACCATAGAAATGTACAAGATGTATGGCGAAAATGAAAAAAAACCCACCGTGATTTTGTTGAAAACACATATTGGGAACTTTAAAATTTTTTAACTGAATCTATTTGTTAACTTGCTTTAAAACACACCAGTGTTTCTGAATCAGCAAATGTCTGTTTTTCACTAAACAAATTATCTCCAAGCACTTCAATGATATCTGATATTTAACTTTATTTTTACAAAGGACTTTAAAATATAAGGAGAACTTCTTCTGATAGTAAACACACTGACAACAACTAGAAGTCCTTAACTTTTGCATAAGTTGAATTTTTTCGCATTAGTTTTGAAAAATCTGAAATTAGTTGTAAAAGAAGTGTCACCTAAAGCATTAATTGATACACAGTGAGCTGAACTGCAAAGTGTACTTCAAGCAGAGCCAGATAATAAAGCTGAACGCCTCTCCCATAGAAAGGGGTCATCCCTCTTATGTTCTCACTCAGCTCTGGTGACAAATCCCCTGTCCCTTCCCTTTTGTTGGCTCTGGCACTCCCTGATCCCCTGCTACAGCTAACCCAGCACAGAAATAATCCAATAAAAAGTGAACAGTGCTCTGCTGGGTTAGCAAATGGTGAGACAAGGGTTAAAGCCAGCACAGGGGACAGAGCAGGAGCTCCCAGGCAGGAGAAGATTGCAGTGAGGGGCTCAGCCACCTACTCCAGCCCACTGCATCTGTAGTCCAAGAAGCTCAGGTTCTGCCCTTTTGTGCCTTGCAGTTAAACACTGGAGCTGCACCACAGCTTTAAACCTCAGGAGCTCCCTGTTTGCAAGGCAAAGCTTGAAACGCACAGATATAAAGCATCTTTTCAGGCTCTTACCTTCCCTGAATAGGAGCTCAGCCCATAAGTGGTCAGAGACTTTCCCCCAACTAAGACAACGTCCTCGCCGAATTTGTAGGATGACTCAAGAAGAGATTCCACGGTGAAAGGAACGGCCTCCATGCTCTCCCGATCCCGATCCCACTGGAAGAGGTCCCCATCCAAGGAAGGGATAATCATCTTGTTTCCAAACACCTAAAATTGTTGAATTCAAGGTTAGCTATGATTTAACCATAATTTTATCACAACACACAGACCACAAATGGAACAGAAATGGTATATAAGCAAGTCCATTAGCATTATGCTCCAGTGTCCTAATGGTTTTATATCTCAGAGTCCTATTTTTCAAAGTTATACTGAAGACAGAAAACTTTCAGGCATTCAGATCAAATCCATATTTTACTATTCTTAGTTAAAAAACAGTTCAGTGTGTGACACTTCTTCAAAACATTTGAAAGCTCGATGAGTTGACAGGTTTCATCCAAAACTGTAGAAAATGTGATGTGGGTTGAAGCATTCTCAAAGAGACAGGCACTGGTTAAAGTGCAAAGTTTTGCAGATTATTTGTGATAGTTTCAAGATAGTAGAATTTTGAAAGAACAACTGAGGCTATTTTCACGATTAATGACTATTACAGAATATCTAACTTTCTGTAAAGCAGAGAGAGCAATTATCACTGAGATCAGAGCTCACATTTCACCTCTGCTGCTCCAGACAGTTGAATCTGACTTCTCCTCAGAATTTCTTATCTTTAAGCACACTATTCCTTTAAAAATTGCCTGGCTTTTCCCTAAACACACAAGTAAAAAAAAAAATCTTCACCGGGATAGGATATTTCATCCATTACATGGAGATTTTCAAGGAGATCCTAGTTCGGAAGTATGAGTCATTGTCAGCGAGTACTAAGGGACTTATTAAGAAACTCATTATCAGCATGATGGACCATAACTAATGCTGTGGGAGCCACAGTGGCTGTGCCCATCAAGAACAGTGAGAAATTGTAATCCACATAATCGTAGCTTCTGAGGATATGGATTAACATGGGAGGTTTTAGTGCTTTTTCAGAACCTCTGTCCATTTGGGCAGTATCCCACAACACAATTCCATTAAATTCGGATACTTGACACTACAGGAATTAAAGACTGCTTCTGGTACATGTGTATTAGTCACTCGGAAAAAAATATTCCTGCTCAGACTCCAAGGCACAGATGTGTATTACAAAGTGGTACAAAAGATGCAGAAGGTTTCTTGTTATTTCTGGAGCCACTGGGAGGATCTGAAACTACATCTTCTGCATGATTCAAATTCTATATAATGTAGGACTTTTTATTCCTCTAAATGGGTCAGAGTCGAGCAAACAGTGCTAAGTAAAGTTGGGATTCACCTGAGCAGGGAGGGAGAGGCAGATGTTGTAGATGCGTGCACATCATGACTAATATCTCCTCTTACTCTGTTGGACACACCTCATTCAAAGAGAAAATTCAGGTGAGTTACCCCACAGTGCTGGTATTTAAGATCCCTAAAGGATCCAACACTAATGCTTTCCAGCATTGGAAAGCCTCATGATGACAGACAATTAAAATAAAAACTTCTCTCAGGAGCACAATGTGTAATTGAAGAGATGATAAAAACAAACCCCTGAGATTATCTGTGAAACTCTTTACAAAGCAAAACTAGGTGTGTTCTTTCCTCCTCAGATGTTTACCTTTTGGCAATAAAGGCCAAACATCCTGGAAAAAACATTGCATGTGATACACAAATGTTGCATTATGGGCTATTATTGGGGAGGAAAAATAAACACAACACAGCCCTATACACACACACAGAAATAAACAAAAAAATAAAAGCAAATATTCCAGTGGGGGGTGGGGGGGTGTCATTTGCAGAGATCACCTGATCGGTGGACAAATAAAGCAAACAATGTTTATATTAACATTGCTATTTGAGAGCAACTTTGTGATCTTGAGACACAAAAGACTGTCAAGATTTGGAAAACACCTTTTTAAAACCAAAATTCCAGTGCCAAAGTTGCAGCTGTAACCATTGTGGAAGTACCTTCTTAAAACATTCAACACAGAGAAGTGATACCACAAAATGTTTCTGTAATGTATTCTTTCGGAAGCCTGTAATAATTCTGATGACAACTTTTAGCCTGTGCAGCTGTTACTTTGCATTAACAAATCCTCTGAATGGATCTGCACATGATCCATACACATGCAAGCAGTCTGAAGGCCCATGCCAGTATGAGATACTCTACTCCAAGGGCTGGAGACCATCCCATGGTTTGTGAAGAACAGAGACAGAGGTGCAAACTGCCCAGGAATTGCTGCTGAGCAAGGAAGATTCTCTGTGGGCAACTGCAAGCTTGACACAGTCACCTTAAGTGCCTCCTCTGTCCCAAAGCTCTTGTTCCAGGGCCCGAGTCGGAAATTTTCCACCAGTAAACAACACACACACATTGGCCATTTCGAGGAACCACCCCCAATTTCCAAGATGCACGATGCTGAGTCAGCAACACACATCTGTATACTCCCAATATATGGATCAAATCAGGTTATAGCTTTGAAAATTCCCTGACAGTGGGTCTCTGCATGCTCCACTGTTAAAGCCTCGGTCCCCATAAGCTGCAGAGGACACATGACACTGATGGTCAGCTCTGTGGATCACCTGTCCGTGCTCCCAACCTTGAGGGCATCCACAGAAACAGCGACATTGGGAAGGAAAAGCTGAGAAAAGACACAAGTGCTGTCCATGAACACATCAGGAAAGGGATCATGGGCAGCAGGAAGAGCTGCTGCAGTGAAGGGCAATGCCAGAGAAGGAGTGGATAAGGTTAAACTGACCCTAAGTTCGAGAGAGACATCAGGGTTACTAATGATCACAAATGAGCTATTTCACTAAAGAAACAGAACAGGAAGGGAAAAAAAATCACCTTTTTAAAAGATGACTCTATCTGTAAGTGGATTACATGACACGGTGCTGACAAGGGACAGCACTCGATTACCAGGAAGGTCTTCTTTTAACAAAATAGCTTTATTTGAAGAATGGGGCAGGTATGCAAATGTGCCACTTGCAGGTGCCCACATACATGTGTAACAAAAGGCATTTGTGGCCACTTGTGGTGACATCTGTTTTCAAAAGAGCAGTTCAGCCAGAGGCTTCGGAAGGACATTAATAACAACGACCATCTGAATTATGCAGCTCATTCCCTTGCACATCAGAAGCAGAAAAGGGACTTTCCTTGAAAGTACTAGCAACTAGCATCGGCATGCAGCTCAGGTAAAGGAATGACATCACCCTGTATCTCAAAAGCATTACCTCATCTCCTAATCCAAGGAGTGAGTCACCCAGGCAGTCAGCTGCAAATCTCTTGGCACAGAAAATGTAGGTTACCACGATGCACTTACACATTCCTCTGATCTGTCAATGTAAATAGCTATTTGTTCAGCTTCACCGGTCAGCAATATGGCACATAATTGTTAAGTGGCTCGTCTTTCAGAAGTAACACTTAAAAAAAGCCCCCCCATTAACTATGGAGCCCTAAAGGAGCCGCTGCTCTTTTGCTCATTAAGAGTTTGCAGCCCAAGTTCTCCATTGGCTCTGCGCGGGGTGCTGCAGCCCTATCAGCGGCGCGGGCTGCGCAATCTCCAGGCCGACGGGTGAGGTAATGCAGTTTCTAAAAAGCCTCCACAAAAAAGCAAAAAGGCAAAACGATCCGGAATGGCAACACGCTTCCAGGGAATTTGCTGTCTAGACTCTTTACTGGAAAGGAGGGCACCGTACGCCAGGTGCCACGGCAGGTTGATCGGCGCAGGAAGCCGCTGATTTATAGCGGCGGAGAGAAGAGAGAAAGAAAGGAAAGGAAAAATTGTGTAAACAGAGATCAAAACAAGCTGAAGTACTAAAGCTTCCAGGGGCTGTTTAACAGCAAGCGTGACATTCTACCCCCTTCCTAACACTCTTTATCGTCGGAAACAAAAATCAAGCCTGCTCACGTGCAGACGCATCTGAGCCAAGTCTGGTGCCAAAACAGTCAATATTATTGTTTACAGATGGGCTGGACTACCTACTAACGCCAAGGAAATAACCACGCACAAGTGAAATATTTTCCTTAAAATAGGATTTTATGTCTTTATGTTTTTCTGATACTTCTGCTTGTAGTTTTCAAATCTGTTACTATAAGCTGCAAGAGCTTCAGTCCGGTTACTAATTAACTAAGACCAACCTACATGATCTTAAATGATAAGGGTACCAGTTTTTTTCCCCTCTATGATTATCCCTACGATAGGATCACTGTAACAAACAGGATCAAAGCCAACATCAAGCATGCTTTTAAGAAAGCTACTTCTCACTGAGAACTATGTCTTTTAAGCCTCTTTAAAATTAATCTAGGCAATATATTAAAAGTCACATATGGCAGCTTTAGTCTGAAGGGTAGAAACAAGAGTCTGCACAAAGAAATCTGGGAAAGTGAAAGCAAGCTGGTATGCTCCCTCCACATTAAAAAAACAAACAAACAAATTAAAAACACAAACCCATAGACAGACAGTAAAACAGGTATCCTTCCTGTAAATGTTTACAGATTTTTCAGGTGATATAGATATATATAGATACACATACACACAATTTTTGAAATATCTCTGCTTTGGGCTGGTCTGGAACTGATTAATTGTCTGCTCTTTTTTGCTATGCATGCAGGAAGGTTATCTGCACAGATCCTTTGGTTTATGACTTCCTTCCAATAGAAGAGGTTATTTCTCCCCTTCACCTTGGATTTCAGGATGCTGATTCATCTGTTTTGCCTCCAGCTACCTGCAGAAATCCTGAAGCACAGGGCACTACAAGGATGACACTGTACTATTACTAACATGCAAACCCTAATCAAACAGCAGCACACTGGGATGAAGGGGCCAGGCCACAACATCCCCACTTCCTTCAGAGAACAAAGACCCAGAAACAAGCACAATCTTTTAAAAAACAAAGGCTGTTGAGCTATTCCACTGCCTAAAGCACAAGGTAAAAGAGCAAAGTAGTCTTCAAAACATACAGTGCTGTTCAATGAGCCAGGAAAAAGAAAATTGACTGCAAAGGGGAGTCCATGATTTGTATCAGTAAAACAAGCCGAGACATGTTCAAGGGCAATGAGGAAGCTGATGCAGGAAATACCAACAGACAGGTTATTGTTTGTCTAGAAAATTTTTCCTTCTCGTGAGTACCATTACTCCTGATCTCAGCACTACACCTGTATACAAAGTGCATACCTGTCCTGACCACCTCCTTCCTGTGCCTGTTAAGCACCGAACATGCCCAAACCATCTCTGAGACCAGGGCCGTGAGAAAGGCTGCACCGGCCATCAGATAAATCAGTATTTTACAGAGCTGTTTACAGAGGTGGGGTTAGGTGGCCTTCCTCCTCTGCAGAGGTGAGAGCCAGCCTGTGCCAGGGCAGCACATCAGACAAGTCATGGAAATAGGTTTCATCTCAGCTGGGGTGTGACAGCCTTAGAGAGCACACCAGGTCTGCACAGCAACAGTGAGCGGGGATGTTTCTCAGAGCTCAGGCTGATTTTTACCATCAGGCTGTACAGCTCACCCGGCAACAGTTCACAGCAAGTGAAAAAAACTGGTCCCTGACTCCTGCCTACATTAAGTACCTTATGACACAAGTTTGTATCTATTACAGTCTTTCTTCTCCTTCCACCATCCCCCATACTCCACAAGCTGGTAGTTTCTATTTCATTTTTCATGAATATATGGAAAGGAATAATAAATTCAACTTTCGTGGGCCTGTATTTTGCGTATGATGAGTGTGTGAAGTGATGCTCTAACCCTGTGCCTGGATGAGTACTAGAGAACTCATTTCAAAACTCCTTTCTTCTCCCTCTTCAAAGCAACACCTGCAACATCCTCTGGAGAACTTTAATAAAAGACTAGAGCTGGTATCTCTGTCATGATTCTACACTTCAGATCTTAAAATCTGATCGGGCGTAAGCACCAGGGTCCCGACAAAACTGTCTTTTACACAAACAGTGTAAAAAGCAACAGATGACAGCACCACAGCAGCTTGAGACTCATACTCTCCTTTCCAATATCAGGGGCACTGTACCTTGTTCAGCTTGAGTTTGCCCCTAAAAGAATTATTCTGGCTCTGCCCTCCCCTGAAGGGCCATACAGGGAATCTGAGGAGCTGCAGTGTGCTAACCAGACCACCTCAGCTTCAAAAGAGATCAGGAACCCAATACTGTTTACTGTGCAATCACACAGACCCTTCCTCTGAAGACAAGCAAACTGAAACACCATTACTTTAATCATAGTCAAACAAGACTTGGGGTTTTGAGATACAGAGATGCCAGCCTGCTCTGCTGCCATGGTAACAGACTTTTAAAAACTGTTCTCCTTAATAATAATAAAAAACCCCAACTGCACGGTGCTTTAAGAAAGACTTTATTTTGACATTATTCCATCCCCCTCTTTTACATGGCAAGTTTTATTAATAAGACTGCAAGTCTTCTGAAACTTAACAGCAGTGCTTTCTGAGAAAAACCAGTGCTGCTGCTACCGAGCCCATCACTGAGCTCCTTGAAACTAACAGCACAGAAGGGAGTGGATTAGTGGAAAAAAAAATTACCCAAAGCCTTGCCTCTCCAGAAACAGGCCCTACACAGAAGTTCATCAGCCACCATGGCAAAACTTGTATTTGGCTTGCATAGAAAGGCTTTGGTGGTGGGGGCTACGGGGATGGGAAGAACCCCACATGGGAGCAGGGGAAGAGTGTGAAGGGTCGTCCCCTAGGGAGGAAGAAGTTGCAGAGACTGTGTGATGAACTTACTGCAGTCCCTGCTCCCCATCCTCCTACACCACTCTGGGGGTGGAGGGAGAGAAAATCAGGGTGAAGTTCAGCCTGGGAAGGAAGGAGGGGTGGCAGAAGATGTTCTTAAAATTTGGTTTTGTTTCTCATTACCATATTCTGGTTTTATTGGTAATAAAACTGGTTTCCCTGAGTTGAGTTTGTTTCACCCGTGATGGTTCTTGGTGAATGATCTCCCCCTGCCCTTATCTTGACCCATGAGCCTTTTCAAGAGATTTTCTCTCCCCTGTCCAGCTGAGGAAGGATGTGACAGAGTGGCTTTGGTGGGCACCTGGCATCCTTGCAGGGGCAATAGCAGAAACTTGTGGCACTTCAGGGGACAAGGATTCAAACTGATCTCTGCTGGACCCCATGTGTTTCTTCCCCTGGCCCTGCATGGGCAGGATAGTTTGGCAGATAAGAATACACAGTCCAGGTGAAGAATTAAGTCACAGAGCAGTTCCTATAGGAAAAGAGCCTGATATAGAAGGAAGACAGAACACGGCAAATCACAGTCTTTTCTTTCAAGGATGTGAAGAAAGAGCGCACAAAACATGCAGTGAGTCTGACAAAGATTAATAGTTACCTCCTTATGGAGCACAAGGTCCAGAAGAAATTCGGAAATGAGATGTCAGTGGCTGTGCTGCTAGAGGAATGATTTGCTAAATTGTCTAAAATGCTTAACCCTTGAAATGGGCCCTTCTTTATACAGGTAAGGACATAGCCTGAAAGTTAAAAAAGGTTCTAGGGTAGAATAAACTACATTTTTATGTATTGTGCAGCTAAATTCCAACTATCTAAGTTATCCATTACCTGAAACTGGTATTTGTCCAGGTATTAGAGTTGATCCATTTTACTATCTGTAAACACCAGAACTGCTCAACAGCCAATACAAAACTTGCAGTGGGTCATATGCAATTAATTTACAAGCTCTCTTCCTGCCCTTATCTCGACCCAGGAGGTGAAGGGTCCAGGCCACAAGACTTGCAAGAAATGACTGAGGGAGCTGGGGTTAGTTAGTATGGAAAAAAAAGAGGCTTAGGGAAGACCTTATTGGTCTCTACAACTACCTGAATGGAAGTTTTAGCCAGGTGGGAAGAATCAATCTTTTCCCAAGAAATAAGCAATAGGACAAGAAGGAATGGCCTCAAGTTGCATCAGGGATGGTTTATTTTGGTTGTAAGGAAAACTTTCTTCACTGAAAAGGTGGTCAGGCATTGGAACTGGCTGCCCAGGGCAGTGGTGGAGTCACCATCCCTGGGGAAAGGTAAAACCCTTGTGGATGTGCCACTAAGGGATGTGGTTTAGTGATGGCCTTGGCAGTGCAGAGTTCACACTTGGACTGTGTAATTCTGTAATCTTAGATTTCTATCCCACCCTAAGCCATTCTGTCATTCTACTATAAAGAGATTTAAAAACCAGAGACAACGGGGATGGTAAAAAGCCTTTCCAAGATTTGGAGCATTTTGACTATGGCTTGTGAGCATGAGATGAAAGCTGATTGTACATAAAGCAATTCTGAGAAACTTTCCAGCCTTTGCTCAAGGCAGAGCAGCACCTGAGGACTGGTGTTGAGAGCTTTGGTATTGCACAAGCCACAATATCCTGTTCTGTAGCTGCCCATGTGTCCCCTAACAGAAGCTGTCATCCCCCAGAACGTCCTTAAAGCACAGTGAAAGGACACGTGTCAGCACTTCCTCAGGGCTTTATCAGTGCTACCTACAAGTGTCAGCAAGGCAGGCACCGAGCTGCAGCTACAGGAAATCTTTTGGGGTTTTTAATTGAACAAGACACTGAACTAAGACGACTGAAGATGCGCAGTTCCGATAAATACGTAACACCACTTGCCTAAGCAGCAGCCCCACTCGTGATGATGGTATGATGGAGCTGCATCACACTGACCACCAACGCAGCTCAGGCAGCCGTCGGCAATTCCCCTTTTCCTCAAGTCTACCATTTCCCACTAAAAAAGTTGGTTGCATTTCCTAGCAAAGCACAGCTTCCAGCTATCAGGGTACTTAAAAACAATTTTGCTGATGACTTTTTGTCCACTGAACAACATTGGAAGTTTATTTTCACAAGAATTGTAAATTATGTTTTTGTTTCACCGAGAAAGCAACAAAAATCTGTACTCAGAAATCCACAGGTCTCTCTGGTGAAGTTTCCCAAGCCTGTCACCTCTTCACGCCCACATGTGTGTGTTTCCAGCAACAGAACTGAAAAGATCCACTTCTGCCATGAAGAATCATGTAGTTAAAGAGTAGTCACATCCATTCTCTTCCTGCAAAACACAGGCTCCACTCCCCTTGATAGCCCTAATAAGCCTCCTCTGCCTCAATTGCAATTAGAATTTATCTTCCTTTGAAGTACAATTCTGGACACTCACTTCTTATTCATTATGAGCTTTTCCAGGACCATTTAAGACACTAATCTGTCTCTCTCTCTCTACCCGCAGGCAACACAGAATCACATTTCCTTCCCCTGCAGTGGAATGGAGATGGCAGCTGATAACCTGTCACAGGATCTCTTAGTAGACAGTTTTCTCAGTTTTAAACTGGTCATCTCCAACCTTTAACAACAAAACTACTGTTATCAATCCCCACATCTTGTATTTCATTTAGCACAGTTTAATTTCATGTCTATTATAGCAAACCTGCATGACTGAGAACCAGCTGATGCGCCAGTCTTTCTCTACAGGAATGACACCTCCAACTATCCGAGCATCTGGTGGTTCTACATCTCTCAGCAGTACACAAAAATAAAGGTCACTACAGGACACTAGAATACTCCTTCAGACAACTAAAATTATACCAGTTTACCTACAAGGAAATCTATTTTCCCCAGATTAGTCACCTCAATAACCAGACTACTGATTTACACTCTGCCTGCTTGAACAGAGTCGCAGTTCAGTGCTTTGCATCTGCTCAGAACACATTACAGCTGGAAACTAATTTTACAGCATGAATAGATTTTTAAAAGATTTTATTCTTTGTTGAGTAAAATTGTCCTTTAAAAACCTTTTGTACACACTCATACACTTCAGAGAACCAACTTGCTATTGTATTTATATGAAAGTATGACCTTTCTGAGAGCTGCCTGGATGGTGCATAGAGACTCTTCCAAGTGCTAAGCAGGAAAGACTGTTTCTGTTGCTGGGGTGTCCATTCCAGATGTTTTAAGATGCACACAAGATTAAGAGTTAAAATTATCAACAGCAAACTAGACAAGAGCCATTCATTTTTAAGCAGAATTCAGAACAAAGCCATTTTCTCAGAATGTTTGTGTAGTTTGAAACGAATCTCCTTTCTGTTTGGCCAGTAAGTGTTAGCAGAGTCAGAACAGTTTTATGCAGGATTAATATAAATTCCTAATATTCATCACTGCATTTAACAGCTGCAATAATAACCTTTTCAGTGAAAACACTCAAGTGTCTGACAGTCTTAAGTGTTCCCCACCCATATCCAAGACAAACACTATCAGCTTTTCCTTGGATGATATTTACAGACAGTGACTCAACCGAAAAATAACTATAGTAGAAAGCCATGAACCAAACAAACACCTAATTTTTATTCAAACTAATAAAATACTGCTGCAGGGGTGCTCTAAGTGGTGGGTGAGACTTTCCTAATTCTTTCAAAGACACTGGTAGATTATTTACCCTCCCTGAACCTCTGGGAGGGCACGTAACAGAATTCACAATTCAAGCCCCTCAAAGGGCATTTTGACCTCTTGGCTTGCCCTGACTCATTTCAATGTGGATTTTGCATTTGCTTCTATTCCAGAGTGTAAGAGGTCGAAGGATGGGAATTGCTGAGTTTCTTCCTGTGTTCCCAAATCAACCCAAGACAAGATTTGGGCTCTTCTCTAGCTTGTCTGGGTACAGAGGGTGCCTTATCTAAAGTGCAAGGAAAGTGCAGGCAAGTCAGTACCTCGTGAGTCCCATGTGTCTGCACACTTCACAGCAGAAACCTGTATTTCTTCTGGGAAACCAAAGCACTGAAAATTTGGAAGGGTTTACGATGCAGATAAAAGGAAGGAAAAAGAAAGAAAATACATTCATACTGTACATCAAATCCAGTAACTAGTGGAGCTTTTTGAGATTTCAAAGTCCTTTCCCAACTCACTGCTCTAAGCAAAAAAGGAACAATCTGCTAAAAGTCTCTCTGAGTTCACTTCACCAACAATGCAGTGAGTTTTCAGATTACTTCAGGATAAAACTTCTTTACCTTTCCATATTTCTCTGGAGAAAAAAATGTAGTATTAGGCTATTTCATAAAAATATGCCACATCTATGTCCAAAAAAGACGATACAGATGTGTAAATTTGTAGAAAACTTGATTTTATGTGGCTATCACAATAAAAGATTAAGATATATTTATATATATATATACATACACACAACACAATACAAAGGTCATGAGAGTCTTTATTGGAATAAGGATGTTAACAGGTTCGGTGACATGGCATAATCCAATTATTCCATTTTTCCAGGATACAGTGGTATGTTTACTCTGACTGCTATAAATGCCAGCCTTGTGGGCTGAAACTGATTTTGTCCCATGATCTTCAATGTCTCAAATAAGGAAATAAGATGCTTACTTAGGGATTAGTCTGTCCAATCCCAAGCAGACCATGTACTTTTATCAAGTCCATCCCAGTGTAGCCTCTGCCCAGAGCACTAGAACAATTCTGATGGGTGCCCATTAAGTAATTTAGTAGAAAGCTGTGCAGGTAAAAGAATGGATCATCCTCATCAGCAAACGATGTGCTATGGACCTTTCCCACTGCTGCTGAAGCAGTTCTCCACTTTAACTATAATTAAGCATCATTATTTCAACAGGCTGTTTCTCCCAAAAGTATTCTTTTCTAAGTATGGAAAATATATTAATTACAGACCCAAATTTTAAAGAGTAAAGAGTTTTTTTATTAAAACTAAGCTCCCTTTTAGAAAAGTTGTGATTCAATTACTTTACTGTGAACTTCATCTGGCAATCTTTACATGCAGGTAACAGGAAAACTTGGAGCTGTAACCAAGCTTTTATAGAGAAGGGTTTTCCATTTTAAAACAATGGACAGGCAAACAGAGTTTTTAAATTCTCACGCACAAGCCTGAACTGCAGAGTCAACTTTTCAGCATTGGCACCCTGACCATGATTTGTTTATGTTGGAGCTTAGAGCCAAGGAAAGAATGTTAGCATTTTAGCTACCCAGACACACAATTAGTACTTCAGCAGCCTTTCCTTTCTAATTGATCTGTTCACATGACAAATGATGAACATCTCACTTGTCAGTGTCTTAAGCAGTAGTTTCAAGATCTGAAGCGTTTGACAGAGCTGCTGGAACATTTGAAATTTCACTGCCTCACTTTCCTAATTAACACACGGGCTCCAGACAGCCAGGTTGACATTTTACAGTTAAGCAAAGGAAGTTAACTACAGTTCTGTTGAACACTGAAAGTTTGAAGATCTAATGTCTATTCTTAAAAGGCTCTTGGAAATTAAATTTAAACTAATTTAAATTTACACCAGGACTTGGAACTATGGTTCATTATACTCGCACTTGAGATAGTTAAAAGAACACCCTCATCAAAACAATTAAGACCCAGCAGCACACACTTTCCTTGCTCTGAAAGAACACAAATCTTTGTCACTGCAAGTGTAATACAAAGAGTTTCTCATCTGCCATTTTTTGCAAGAAGATGTAATTTAACAGCTTACATAATGTTACTGCTTTGTGATGAATATTGTGGTTGCCAGCACAGAAACCTGTTACCTCAAAAATGTTGGAAGAGGAAGGAAAAGCCTCAGGACTCAGTCTGAGAGAATAAAACTTAACAGGCCACATGCCCACATCAGTATTTTGACCCAAACCAGAATTTTCCCAGCAATTTAAGTGAATTACTCACTTAAGTAAGTATCTAGATTCACTGCATGAAGTCTTTCAGCTGATTACTGACAGCAGATTAAACATTTAAATATTTAAATGCGGTTTATTCAGAGTATTCATCACTTTTCATCATGCTTCTTGTTAAATTCTGTCTTATCTTAACAGCATTGTTTACATGACAGTAAGTCTAAAAAGGCCCATATTCATAACGCTTAACAGCTTCTAAAAGGCCAAAATGACGTTTTCCTTCCAAAATTAGTTATCTCATAGGCTCTGCATCTTGACTGCCAAAATCCCTTAGTGTCTTTGGCCACAGCTGTAGAAATGAAACTATTTCAAAGCCCATCTGAAAGTCCAACTTCCCCTATCCATAACAAACGCTCTTTAAAAATGTATTTTTATGACTGCCACAACCTACTGACTTGTAATCACAGAAGGAAATTAAATATATGGACAAACTATAATTTTTGTTGTCTAAACCCCAACCTTTTGTTTCCACAGTCATACCACATTGAAAAAATATCACAACTGGACAGACCAGTTGACTGACAAAATCTAGATTTGGAAAAACACTTCTATCGTAGGAAATGCTTGCATTCCCAAAATCTTTAAAAACCTGGGCTTGTGACTTAACTTGTAGTGAAAAAATAAAGTTTATATTTGCACAGATTTCACTGTGCTTTTCATAACCAGTGATTCTACTTTCATGTGGTCATCAGAAACTATTTGCAGCAACAGGTACCAGACCAGTGTTTTATTTATCTACGACTGAGATCATTTGTGAAGGATCACACTACCACACCTCCCTCCTCATGGAGCTCTTTACAGTTCTCTCTGCAGCCTCTGTATTCTTTTCAATTCTGCTCTTGAACGTATTTTGGGGGGAAAATTCTTCTTTCCTTCAGTGTTTTTAATAAACCACAAAAATATACCTGAACAAATCTCACAAACTTGCATCCATAAATAAAATTCTCTCTCCGAAACAAAGGAACGTGAGTTAACATTCACATTACTTCTGCAACCTGAGATACTCATTAGCAGCTCTCACACTACCACAGCAACAAACCAAATCTTTCCTTTGACTTCTTTTCACCAAAACAGAGGTCATGTCCACAGACAGCAACAAAGAACCACAAGCAAGAAAGTCATGCAGTCTGAATAATATTCAACTCAACTTTCATTCTCTGATGCTCATTTTACAAAAGCATGATACAGGACTGGTCATCAAATCCAACCACCCCTGACAGGGAAGGGCTGAGTACTTCTGTGGTGTGTTATCATCACAAATTACCTCTTTGTTGGTGTTTTTATTCCTCCTAATTCTAGGAGAGAACAACTCTGAGATCTCACTTTGCCAGTGCAGGAAAAAAAAAAAGGGAAAAAAACTTCCTTCTTATTTTTTGCCTAGTTTATTGAAATTGATGGTGGCCAATAGCACCAAACAAGAAATTGAACTCTAGATTTTCTTCTTACAGTTCAGCAAGAAGTGATGCAACCCTTTACCACTCACTAGTTCAGGGTGACCTTCAGCACTCTGTTTAATTGCTAACACATTCTATTTCACAGGCAGCCTGCTTATCTAGTATAAAACACCCAAAACAATCCTTTGTTCATTTATTAAGTCACAAGGACTTTTGCTTTTCTTGAGGGAAAAAAAAAGGCCAGTAGTTGCCAAGACATAGTCTAGTAATACAAAGCAGATGATCCTTTCATTTGCTTGAAATTACAAGTGACTTGTTTTCACTCAGCAATTACATACAATTCCCCAACTCAGTTACATCATCTGGTTTGATAGTTATAAATACGTCAATCCCAAGGCTAAAATGCTAAAATGCTGACACACTCTAGTTTGAAATGGTAACATGATGTAAACACTCAAAAAAAAAAAGTTTGAGAATAGTACTGACAAAGTTTCATAGGTGTTTGCTCCATTATTTAACATCTACCAAACAAGGAGGAAGCTGTATTCATTTCATTAGACAATTCCATTTTTAAAGATTTAGTCAGAAAAGAAATTAAGCCTTACCTCTGGTTTACTGAGGCTGGATGACACGAGAGAACCTGATCCCACATCCAGATCCCACTGTTTTCTCCCACTGTTTTCTGGATCCAGTGCAGATATTCGTCCGTCCAAAGTGCTGATAATTACTAAAGATCTGCAAGTTGGAAACATTCAGGGTCAAAACCACAGCGGGATGGACTTCACCTATTAGCTGCCTTTTATGTTCAGGAGAATCCAACTCAAACCCTTCAGTTAAGTCTCTATATTCTGCAGAAAGGCAACTGAACTGGGTAGGTCTACCCAGCCCAACAACAGAGAGAAGAAGAGCTGAGTCTGGCTGAATGTCCTAAACTAATTTCCATGTTGTAAGACGCTTTCAGAGTTCAGATTCAGGGGGAGGCAGTTGACTTTTTGCTCCCACATGCAGATGTTACCACTACAACACTGAATGAGATCATCTTTTTTGAGATATTTATACAAACAGTATGGATCCCAGTCCTTCCAGTCCCTTCCAAACTGATCTTTAATACATCCCTCTAAAGCAACCTAAACTTGAAACTATTAACCCAGCCAATCAGGACGTAAGAAATATTAAGTTGCAACTAAGTTTTCAATTATTTTGGATGAGACATCAAACTTCTGGGATATTTCATAAGTCTCTGAATAAAACAAGTCCCTCCAAAAGCATACACGGGGCACTAGAAATAACCTCCAATATCTGCAGACCACAAAGCAAGGAAACTGAGTTTTGCAGCTCAGGCTCTAAGTAGCCTGATGTCTGGGGATACAGGGCCATGGCAGGCTGGCTGCTGATTTCTACAGTGCCTGAAGCTCCTCAATTTCAGTAAATCTCGTTTCTTACAGAGCTGTACAATTAGAATAAACATTTCTGGTTGGGCTAGAGCTCCAGCATTAAAATAAACAAACAAACAAAATAAAGAACACATCAGAGACAAAGCACTGACAAGCCTTTTCTGAAGGGCTTTTTTTTTTCTTGAAGATTCTTTCTCTCCGACCTGAAAAAGCTGGGATTGTGTTGTCAGTTTGGCTTGCAGCAGCTCACCAATCTTCAAAGGCAGAGGGAGTAGAACTTGATCACTTTACAGGCTGCTTGCACTGAGGGGGGCTGCATCTAATGACCCAGAAGGACCTTTATAGTCGCTGGTTTCAATGAGAATAAGGAACTGTGCAAATAAACCGATGGGGAGATTAACCAGTTTCAGGTGGGGGTGAAAGGGCAGGGGGCTGGCAGTGCACACACAGACATGTATATTAATCTTTACTTTAAACAATAAGGGACAATAAATTATTGTGCAGAACTCTAGCCATATATATTTACTTGTCCAAAGTTAATGGTGTAGTAAGATGGAATTTAGGGAGGAAATGATGGGGGTTATTAGTTTGCTTTTGGGAGGGAAAAACTGAAATCATGATCTAAAAACATGTTCAGGGAGGGCAGCTCATTGCATCACCTCTAACAAAGGTCATGTAAAACATGGCAGTTTTACATGTAAAAGTAACCCACACAATTTATAGGATTTTATAATGCTTATAGCACTACACTACTAATAAATAAAAAAATAAAGATATCTTTAGCCTGTTCCAAAAATGCCATAGCAGTTCCTACTCCTGAAGGTGGCCAAGCACCACATTCCTCCAAAAGCTAAGTTTAAGAAACTGTTAGAAAAATACCGATTGTGCAAATATTTGCACAGGAGAAGTTTTTATAAGCTGAGTACAAACACTTTTTCCAACTGTACAGAAATGAAGACTGGGTTAATA
This sequence comes from Drymodes brunneopygia, assembly GCA_013400955.1. Taxonomy (NCBI): domain Eukaryota; kingdom Metazoa; phylum Chordata; class Aves; order Passeriformes; family Petroicidae; genus Drymodes; species Drymodes brunneopygia. The sequence goes on from VZTZ01039311.1 coordinate 64,941, forward strand.
ATAAACCAGATTGCAGGAGATTGACTATTTTCAAGTACTGTAAACAAGTGCTCACACACGAAAGGCCTTGGACACATATTTAACACAATCTGTTTGCTTTATGGTAAAGCAATTTATCTGAAACCCTCTAGCATTGCATAAAAAAATATTATTCCAAGCGGGTCTACTTAAATTTTATGTTGATCCTCCTGACAACTAGGTTATAAAAAGAGGAAGAAATGCAGATAGAATGAAGGGAATTTTGGCAGCAATACTGCAGAGAAGACAAATCCTAAAATCACACTGTGAAATGTTTTCTTCCCATGTACACCAGTTGTTTTCCTTTATCTAATTCTTCCTGTTTGACTTCTCTCTCAAGTAACAAATGTTTCATGCCTTTGTATCTCATATTTCTGTATTATCTTTCCCCACCAGATGCAAACCTCAACCTTCCCTCTGAGTTACCTCACTTTTTAAACCTCTCCACCACCACTCAAGACTGTGGTTTTGGTATCTCTACCTGCACCCTGACCTCCAGCCACCCAAACTGTGCTGTAACCACACTTCAGTTTTAGGTTTAGCTGATCAGGAAAGAGGAGGGGAGTGTGGGGAACCTTTGTGCCAGCAGCACACACTCAGAGGAACTGGTTTAACCAACCACTTCTGCACACTGTAAAAATCCTGGCTTTTCCTGGGTGCAGTGGCACTCAGGGTTTGTCCCCTTGGTTTGTCCCCAGTTGTAGAATGGACTTTGTTTCACCTCCTGAGCAAACACTTTCATGAGAAAGAGGAACAGGATCAGCCCAGCTATATCTAAACCTTAGGTGTGGCTACCTTTAGAACTGGAACCAGGTGTAAGAAAAACATTCATTTCTCTCCGCTTTTTTAGTAACTGATTCATTTTCAACTAAATAGCCACATTTCGCGTTCCAACTTCATCTCACTCTTCAGCAGTAATACCATATATCAGGAAAAAGAGCTAAAACTCCTTACTCTTCTCATAAAACCCTTCATTACTTACTCTATTTGTCTATGAATTAAAATCTTAATACCTGTTCTCCTCTTCTCTAATGGACTCCAGTAAGTTAAAATCCTCTCACTTGAACTCTAATTGGTGTAGGATCTGAAATTTGCACCGAAGGCTCTCACCAGTGTTACACTTTCTCACTATCAGATTTTCCCTTCCCTTTCTCTGTGAGATTCCAGTGCTTGCAGCTTTGTGTACTGAGAGCATGAAGTGGTGACAGGAGATCCTTCCATTACTCAGGTAGTCTAACCAAGCACTAAATTAGCATGTTATGATAAAAGCAATTTAGGCAACTAGTGCAAGAAAATATTTCAGAGCCTAAAAACAAACAGGCAGGTAACTTGCTCTTTGTCACCCCACAATGCCACTGTGGGTTTACTGCAGTGTATTATGTCAATTCTTACATCAAATTCTTAGAAACACAAGCAGAATACAGCCACAGTGCCAGAATAAAGAGAGTCCTTTCAGACACCTGTTTGCCAGCTTTCGCTGGTTCAAGGTGTCAGGGCTGCAATTCCTGTAATTCCATTACATTAAACTGAAAAAGCAGTATTTTTGATGCATCTTTGAGCCAACTGATTGACAAACTCAAAGTAAAAGGAATTCCTGACTCAGTTTCTATTTTGGTTAGGCCTGATAAACTCTTTTTATTCTCTGAAAAACACCACCTTATCACTGGTTTACCCAACATCATTTCCTGACTGGGGTAAAGCTGGAAGACTGCCTTGACCAAAGAAGCCAGCTACCAGCAACACGCAGCTTTTCTGAGATTTACCAAACCAGATTCCCTTCTGGAAAGGGAAAACACAAAATATTACCCAGCTTAAGGTCAAAAGTCACAACTGTAACACCAAGGAAATGATGAGGATAGAGACAAACAGCATCAGGGCTGCGTCAATACTTGTGGACAGTAAATCACAGACTACACTAGGGAGTGAATCACATCACAGGGATGCAAAAGAAGGAAAAAAAAACCAAAACAACGACCAATACCACAAAATCATAATTCAGTAGTCTCCACAAGCCTGGACTACAACAAAAAAGATACAAAAAGCAATTACTCAAATTTAGGCAGTCACTTAAATCCCAGGATCCATCACCTGAAAAATAAACATCAGGAAAATGAAGACCAGCACTTCTTGCCTTGAGCTGCTGGTCCAGAATATATTGTGATGGAGGAGAAGAAAATCCCTTCTGGGCCCTTACAGATGGCCAACAGCAGGACTAAAGCAAGGGCCAGTTCATGGGATATCAGTATAGGGCCAGTACAGGGATATCAGTAATCAGAGCAGCTGGCAGAGAACAAGCTAATGCTGTATAGTCAGATTTTATTTGCACTTTGTCACTATGAAAGCACATCTGGACACACTTCCCTGACCCCAAACATCTATAAACAGACCAGTTCCTATCCTCTATTGCTCACAGACAGGAACTTGTGATTCCAGGGCAGTGATAATGCTCCCCCTTGTAACTATGCAAAATATCTATGGCAAACTTGCAGATACATGGACAAAAGGCCAGTCCTGAGCCTTAAAACCATTGTTAGTATCCCACAATGAACACAGCCCACTTTCTGAGATCAAGGAGCCTGAGCACAGTGCTGTTCTGCCTTACAGAAGTGAAGGTGTGATTTACCTACAAACAAAAGGGCTGAGATAGCAAAGAAAGTTGTAAACAGGACAGAGGAGGAGCATTTCTTTAGTTCATCTACACCCTTTCACTGCACCAAACTTTGCATTTATTCAAATAAGTTGTTTTTGTTAGAAAAACAAAGCAGAACTTTTCATCATCTTGGTACATTTACCACTGTTCCTGTTTCAATTTAAAAGAATCATCAAACCTAAAACCCTCAGCCCTTAGAAGTCCATTGCAATGTGGCTGTTTGTTAAACTTGAACTCTAAGCAGCTGTTCCAACAGCAAACCCTGCATGTTTGTATGCAAAGAACACAGTAAATCACTAACCCTCCTATTTTCTTCTAGGAAAACAAAAAAATCTTCAAGATTATTATATTCATTTCCCTACAGCAAAGACAGTTGGGGTTTTGGTTTTCTTTTTTTTCTTTTTTTTTTGGTTCTTTTTTTTCCACATTATATTGACCTCTATATTGCATGGGTATTGCTGAGGAACAATTAACTGAGATGAGTGGAGATCTCAGACACATAGATAAAAAAATAAAGAAATGCAGACAAACACTATGGCCAGGCAGCCATTCTATTTTTATTTGATGACAGCAAATCTGTTCCTACATACTAATCAATTACAGAGCAGCTACATTTAATCTCAGGCTTAATTTACTACATTGAACATCTTTAGTGTAGTCTACTTAGCTCTAGAAGGCAAACAAAAAATGTATTTTTAAAAATTTTCAAGGCTAAATAAATGAGGGTCTTGTTAAAAATTGAATACACTAGAATTGCAATAAACCAGGTGGTATTTTGATCACCTGATACACAGATGAATGATCTGATCCTGTTGCTAACTGGTGAGACTGTCCTCAAAGAAAACAGGATGCCAAGTTACCACCCAGTTTCTTGTTTTAAGTGAATGCTTGGGCATACTAAGAACAAGCTTTGGGCTATTTATTTTCATGTTTTCAAATACAGCAGGCATTTAGTCATGCTGTTCTTCCTTTGAACTCTGGCTGTGGCTTATCACCTCATCGTTCTCAGCCAATTCAGAAACAGACTGGAATCAGCTCAGTAACATTTCTGCACTTGAGTCATTCATCTAAATCTCCCTTTTGCTAGAGCTTCTTGCCACATGTAGTTATTAAGTATTTTATTTCCCCTTGTTATATTCTGAAACTTGTTCATCAATTTGCCTTGCATGTTTGGCTTCCCCTCAGGCACACCCCAGTGTCTGTGCTGAAGAGACAATTAAGTACACGGGGGAACTGCATTTCCTTTAAAACAAAAAGGTGACAGAAAAGGACAGCGTGCTCTGAACAACTGTGAGCTGCAGGTGTTGGGAAGAGTTTAGACTACAGATGCTTTAGGGTCTCCTTCCCGCAGGCACAGAACTGCCACCTGGGACCCAGGCAAGGAAGGGATCGAGACGTGGTATTACCAGGGTAAGCAGACGGGCCAGATGTCACATAGCGTGACATCCGGCAGCTTGTTTGTCTAAGAACTAAGACACCCTTTCTCCTTGCTAACAACCGCGTGAAGAACAAGCACCTCAGCGCTGGTGAGGTCCCAAAATTCCCTTTGCTCATTGTCACCGCCTCCCCCCCTCGGTCCAGCCTGCCCATCCCTGGAGCGCTACTCCAGCCCCATCACGGGACTCATCTTTTCCACACCTTCTCCCTGCACCTCTCCTCCGGCCCCGGGACACTTCCCTGCGTGTCCCACAGTCCAGCTCCATGCACCAGCCTGCAACACCCCTTTGCCGAGTACTACTCCATGCACGATAACCCCACAGCGTAACTCTCCCTCCTCACCTCTGCACTGTTCCCACTCCAACACTCCCGACCCATCCCAGCGCTGTTCCCGTCCAAGCCCACTCTTGTACGGTCCCTTCCCCACATACGATCCCCGAGACCCTGCAGCCCTTTTCCCACGCACTGTCCCCTCTCCAACACTCCCACCTGCTGATTCCCAGCCTAGACATAGTGGTGTGTCCCCCAGCACCCCCGGACAGCGACCCTGGACACCGCACCCTTCTCCCTGAAGCACTGACCCCCGCCCAGCACCCCCACTCCGGACCCGAGCCCCCTCCCCAGCATCTCCACGCTGAGACCGCTGACC
>VZTZ01039311.1:78505-113816 GCA_013400955.1 Drymodes brunneopygia
GATGCCGGGACCCCCAGTGCACGGAGCGGCTCCAGAGTGCTGGGACGCCCCCAGTGTACGGAGCGGCTCTGTGGTGCCGGGACCCCCTGGTACACGGAGCGGCCATGGGGTGCTCGGAGCTTCCGGAGCGGCTCTGGAGTGCACGGAGCCCCCAGTACATGGAGAGATCCCGGAATGCAGGGACAGGCTCCGAGGTGCAGGGACCCCCCAATGCACGCACGGAACCCGGGGTGTACGGAGCGACTCTAGGGTGCAGAGACCCCTTGTCCCCGGACGGAGTTTGGGGTGCAGAGACCCCTTAATGCACGGAGCGGCCACATGTTGCACGGAGTCTCCAGAGGCACGGACAGATCCCGGGCTGCTGGAGCGGCTCCGGGCGCAGGGACAGGCTCTGGGGTGCTGGGACTCCGAATGCACGAAGTGGCCGTGAGTTGCACGGAGTCCCCCGGGGCACGGACAAACCCTGGGCTGCACGGAGCCACTCCGGGGTGTCCGGACTCCACAAAGCACAGAGCGGTGACGAGCTGCAGGGACTCCGTAATTTAGGGGAGCGGCCACGGTGTGCGCGGAGTCTCCCGGGGCACGGACGGAGCTCGGGGTGCGCGGAGCGGCTCTGGGTGCAGGGGCAAGTACTGCGGTGCCGGGACCACCCAGTGCACAGAGCGGCCATGGGGTGCACGGATTTTTCCAGTGCATGGATCGGCTCTGGATTGCAGGGACAGGCTCCGGGACGCACGGATCCCCCAGCACACAGAGAGGCTCTGAGTTGCCTGGACTCCCCAAAGCACGAAGCGGCCACAAGGTGTGCAGAGTCCCCCGGTGCATGGACGGACCCTGGGATGCATGGAGCGATTCTGGGGTGCAGGTACACCCCAAAGCACAGAGCACCTACGGACTCTCCGAGGGCACGGATGTACCCTGCGGTTCATGGAGCGGCTCCGGGTGCCGGGACAGGCACTGGGGTGCTGGGACCCCGCAATGCACAGAGGGGCCATGGGCGACACAGAATCTCTGATGCCTGGATGGACCTTGGGGTGCACAGAGCAGCTTTGGTGTGACGGGACCCCAAAAAACACTTCCAGTGCACGGACAGACCCAGGGGTGTGTGAGGCATCTCCAGGTGCAGGGACAGGCTGTGGAGTGCCGGGACCCCCCAGTTTATGGAATGGCCATGGGCTGAACGGGACTTCCCAGGGCATGAATGGGCTTCAGGTGGCACGGACTCCTGCAGTGCATAGAGCAGCCTTGAGGTTCCTGCATACAGTGGGGGGCACTGAGAATACACCCCCCACTCGGAACATGAACAGTCCTGGCTGCACAGAGGGACCCTGGGGTGCACGGATGGGTCCTGCTGAGCCTCTTTGTCCTTTGCTTTGACGTCACTCCTTTAGCTGGGGAGAAGGAAGAAAACTGCTTTTCCTTTCCCAGTGTGTGCCTCCCTGGCAGCAGCTCCATGCCTGATCCAGCTCAGCACCTGTGCACGCCGAATTTGGGGTAATGTCTTGCACCTCCAAACATTTGCTGAGCACCCTCCTGTGAGCTGGGCTGTTTTGGGAGTTCAGGCTAATGACGTGTCCTGCTCCTTCCTGCAAGTCCAGGGTGTGCTGCTGCTGCACCCCATTTCTGAGCACCCAAGCAAGGAACAACAGCCCCTGTCCAGTTCTGTTGTATCCCTTGCAGGGTGGGAGGTGCAGCCAGGGGCTTGAATCAACGCCCTGAATGTCAGATAGGGCTGGAGCTGCTTGAGTTTGGCACAGCCTGGTCAGAAATGCTTGGGAGATCAACGGTTCCAGTCACTCAGGGGTTTATCAGTGTTTGCTGTGCCAGCCCTTTCGCAACAGCAGTGGTGAAACCGGGGTGAGGAGTTGCTGCTAAGCAGTTAGGGAAGAAAAAAAGTCCCCTTTTCCTGCTGGTTCCCCCCTCGCTGGGTTAGTGGTTTGAGGTTCAGTTGCTGATGGCTTCCCTTATGTCCCATGAAAGTTTGGCTTGTTTTGCAGCCCCTTTCCTCTGAGCAGTGTGTACCTGCCTGAGGGAGCAGAGCTGCATGCTGCCTGAGACCCAGCCCCTGCCAGGCCAACACCATCAAAAGTGATCGTCTGTGAGATGGGGGAGCCTGGGGGCTCTGGCAGTTGCATAAAAATCCCCTTTCTTACCAAAGACAAGCCCAAAATAGTGCATTGAGGGGTTGTGGGAGGAAGGACTCGTCTCACAAGGCGTGGAGCCAAGACACCACTTGTTGCTGTGAGGTGTCATAAGTGGCTGCTCCTTTGATTTCGGGTAAAATCAGTACTTTTGGACTTTTACAGTGAAATGGTTGGCCGTTGTGCTGTCTGTTTTATGGCCAAGCAAACTTAGAATAATGACTCTGGCTGTGTCCCAGCTGATGAAAGTTCAATGTCCAGCTTGTGATGCTGGTTAAGTAAATTAGGCAGTCTGGGGTAATACCCCAATGCGCGTGCAAGCTGGCTTCTAGAAACGGTAGAGCAGCAGCTCAGAGTCGCTACCCAAGAGCTGCATGGTCTGAGCTGTCAGTTTGCGGCTGCTGTTTGTAATGGATACATTTGTGTTTGCTTGTTAGAGCTCTCAGGAGGGAGCAACGTTATCTCTGAGGCTTCCCTTGCACAGCGGGGATGTGTAGGAGACACCACTGACTCCAGGGTTCGGTTCTGCTGGACAAGTCTCTCTTGCTTAACTGTGGCATAAATCCGTGGCACTGGGGGCTTGGGACTGGTACTGGGTGAGGCTCCTCGCTTGGCATCCACCTTCACACCCCTCCCTGCCTTGCCAGGACAGCAGCTCCTTATGTGGCAGATGCAAACCTGGGGGTGGGAGGGGGGATTAAGAGAGGAAAACTTGTTTCGCTCTTTCTTTGTTTTATTTTTAACTACCCATATTGGTGTGTTTACGCACGGCACTTGTTCCCGGGCAGCTGCAGGAGCAGAGTTCCACAGTCCTGGAGTGGGCACTGAGGTGACCAGCCTCAGGCGCCCTGGACTGTGGGGCTGTGACAGCTGGGGGAGTGGGGCTGGCACAGGGCTTGAGGCTTTAGAGCTGTAAGCTGCTTGGGGAGAGCTGGCTTTGAGTTTATACAACACCTCTGAAGGCGGGCCCTGCCAGTGCCTCTGTAAGAAAGGGCAGTGCCTGCATTTTCCTGTGTCCTACTGCCCCAGAGAGAACTAAACAAACTTGGGGCTTTGATCTGTATTTATCTACTGCTTTTAGCTGGAGTTCTTTCCTCTCTAACCTTGGAAATTTAGGTTGGACTGGCCAGTCCCTGTGTGCTGCTGCTACTGCTCCCTGTGTGTTCCCTTGTTGGCTTCTGTAATGCTGGGCAGTGTCTTTGGGCCCTTGGGTTGACTGAGGAAGTGCTGTGATTGCTGCTCACTTCACCCATACATGGGTCCTCAGCTGTGCTGTGCCTCAGTGCCTTGGTTTTGTTTGGTGAGCTTTTGGTAAACAACCTGAAATGTAATTTTTTTGCATGAGGTGCTGCTCCTCAGTGCTCTGCTTCTCACCAGTGTTCACCCTGCCCCTCTTTTTAAAAGGGGATCTTTTGTGGTGGTTTTGCCCCTGGTCTGGCTGGGGTTGGAGCTCAGGAGGGAGAGGTGAGAGTCNAGCTCCTTATGTGGCAGATGCAAACCTGGGGGTGGGAGGGGGGATTAAGAGAGGAAAACTTGTTTCGCTCTTTCTTTGTTTTATTTTTAACTACCCATATTGGTGTGTTTACGCACGGCACTTGTTCCCGGGCAGCTGCAGGAGCAGAGTTCCACAGTCCTGGAGTGGGCACTGAGGTGACCAGCCTCAGGCGCCCTGGACTGTGGGGCTGTGACAGCTGGGGGAGTGGGGCTGGCACAGGGCTTGAGGCTTTAGAGCTGTAAGCTGCTTGGGGAGAGCTGGCTTTGAGTTTATACAACACCTCTGAAGGCGGGCCCTGCCAGTGCCTCTGTAAGAAAGGGCAGTGCCTGCATTTTCCTGTGTCCTACTGCCCCAGAGAGAACTAAACAAACTTGGGGCTTTGATCTGTATTTATCTACTGCTTTTAGCTGGAGTTCTTTCCTCTCTAACCTTGGAAATTTAGGTTGGACTGGCCAGTCCCTGTGTGCTGCTGCTACTGCTCCCTGTGTGTTCCCTTGTTGGCTTCTGTAATGCTGGGCAGTGTCTTTGGGCCCTTGGGTTGACTGAGGAAGTGCTGTGATTGCTGCTCACTTCACCCATACATGGGTCCTCAGCTGTGCTGTGCCTCAGTGCCTTGGTTTTGTTTGGTGAGCTTTTGGTAAACAACCTGAAATGTAATTTTTTTGCATGAGGTGCTGCTCCTCAGTGCTCTGCTTCTCACCAGTGTTCACCCTGCCCCTCTTTTTAAAAGGGGATCTTTTGTGATTGGTTTTGCCCCTGGTCTAACTGGGGTTGGAGCTGAGGAGGGAGAGGTGGGAGTCGTGGTAAGGCGGGGGCTGTGACAGCACCAGTTTAGACTGACTTGAAGCGCTGCTTCGTGTTTAATCACTGATAAATGTTTGGGCTGGGACCCTTGAGAGCTCTTCCCACTTCATTACAGTGCAGCCGCTGATGCTGAGGCTTTCCCCATCCCTTTAGGGTACCCAGCTGCTCCAAGAAGCTGTCCCACCCTACAGAAATGAGGGCACAGAGAAGAAGCTGCCTCTTCCCGGGTCAAAACAAGTCTTTTGGGAACACTGGTACTGCCCATGTCCTGCCAGCCTCTGCACAGCTTTGCTTGCCCCTTCCTTGGCTGGCCTTGCTTGGCTCTGCCTGCTGGGTGGGTGACACTGAGAGCCTCAGGAGCTGTTGGGTTTCTGTTGCAGGTGTGGTTGCTCTCCCCAGCTTTTGCAGAGTCATGGTGGTTAGTGAGGGCTGGGATGTAAGCAGAGGCCCTGGTTTTGGAGGACTTCTGTTTTCTTTAGGCTTTTAACCTGCAGAAGCAAGAGAGGTGACTAATCCTAGGGGAGTGTGACCTGTATTGAACTCCACCTTTTCAGGTAAACTTGCGTGAGAGCAAGATTTTAGCTGGTTGAAGTGCTGCAGGTGTGGCTTTTTCCACAGCTGCTGAGCTCTGGTTTTGCTGCACATGAGGAGCTCCAGATCTGTCTAATGTCCAGGAGATAATGCACAACAGCTCTGTGCCTGCATCTCTGGTTATCTTCAAATCTTGATCATCTGAAGTCTCTGTGGTGATACTGGGCCTCTTTAAGTCAATTTAAGATTTGGATCCCATCCAAAGAAAACTTAAGTACACTGAAAATGGGAAGTGCAGAAGGCTGCAGGTCACTGTCAGAGGGTGGGAAACTGAGTTGATAATAAACAGAGACTGACGTGGCAGAGAAGATGTCTTGCAGAGGTAACACAAGTGCACCCATCCACCCTCAGCCTGCAGCACTTTCTAGGAGTGTATCTGTGTTGTGGATGACAGGGCAGTGATCCTTCTTAAACTGGACAATGTACAGAGAAAGGCCAGGATGGAGCTGTGGTTAAAATTTCATCCTCTTCAGCACATGCTGCCAGGCTCACCCACCTTCCAAGTTTTGCTGGACTCTCCTATAGGCAGCTTTACATTCTGTTTTGGAAAACATTTTTTATTATTCACAGGAACAGCTGCTGTGCTCTCTGCTTTGGCTGCTGGTGCATCTGTGCTGTTTACTAACGACAGGGTTGGCAGCAAACCCAGCCTTTTACTGTGTGGCTTCCTTGGGAGATTTTATCTTGAGGTTGTTTCCTCTTCTTCCTCTGTGGTGTTGTCTGAAATTCACAGCTTTCCGGCAGGAGAGCTTTCATGGAATGCCAGCAACCACCAGTGAGTGTGCTTTGAGCACCCTGAGATTGGACTGTGCTGGTAATTAGCAAGCACATGTCCTTTAATGAGAGGGAGAGTTGATTAAAATCCCTTGGCCGCCGACCATGGCCATGCCCTCTCTGGCACAGTGTGTTCCCTCCCTTGCCTGTGGAGTGCTGAGATGCTGTGTCCACGTGCATCCCTGGACAAAGCTCCCCTTGCATGTGTTCATAATGCCAATTCTGCTGGGGAAAGTGGACAGTCTGGAGCCTCCAGTAAGAGCATTCCTCTGTCTCTCTTTGATTTGCAGAACAATCAAGTTCTTGGGATCGGAAGCGGATCTACGATCGTACACGCAGTGCAACGATTAGGTAGGATGCTCCCCTTCCTGTCCCTCCCACCACAAAAAGTCCCCTTTTCCACCTACCCCAACTACTTGAAAAACACCCCAAATCACCTGTGTGCTGACTTAGAGCTAATGCCTCAGGTCTGTTCACCGACTGCTGTGTCCTGCTTGAAGCTGAAGGTTAAAACTGGGTGTTGGACTCCAAATTTATTGCCTGAGAGTCCTGAGGAGGTAATGATTCGGCACCTGTTCTCCCCACACAGCCAGGAAAAGCTCTCCACTGGCACCCACCACAAACTGGAGCTGAACTCCTTGGTCTGGTTCCAGCTTTGCCCAGCTCTGCCCAGTGCTGACTTGCTGTGTGGCTCGGGGCCATGCAGCTGCTCTGCTTCCTTTAACCCGTTTGCCTGTGGCTCATTTTGCTCCCCACATCCACATGATTGACATTGAGGGCCCTGCTGAGGTGTAATGAAACTGAGGAATGTGAAATCCTGCTGCATTTTATTTATGTACCCCACAGCCAGGTTTACCTGCTTGCTCCAGGTGCGGGCATTTGCTCAGGGCATGATTCAGAAAATTTCAGCAAAATATTCAAGAGAGGCAAATGCAGTTTTGCAAAGTGAGTGTGAGGGTAATTATTGTCGCGGCTCATTACAGAGGGTGCAGAGGTTTAAAGTTCCTTTGCAGGGCACTCTCAGCTCTAGATCTGCTTGTGGAGGTGCTGAACTTTAGATGTCCTTGGATGCAGAGCAGAGCAGCTCTGGGGGCCATGGTGGGTTGGGAGTGAAGGATCAGCCCTGTGGTTCTTGGGGGTCTTGCTTGGATACAGAGGGGGAACCACAGATTCATAGAAGTTGGAAAAGACCTCCAAGATCCTCAAATCCAGTGCAGCACCACTGTGTTCACCACTATACCAGTGTGCTACATTCACACTTCCAGGTGTGGAGATTCCACCACTTCCCTGGGCAGCAGAGTTCAGTGTGTCCCACCTGGGTGGCTCTGCCTGTCTGGGGTGTCCCCTGGTGCCCTCCAGCTCCCTTGGGCAGAGCTGTCCTGCAGCCCAGAGCAGGCTAAGTTCTCAGCCCAGCCCTTCACTGTGCAGGGTCACAGCAGGGCTGGGGCTGTCCCTTGTCACCCAGCTGGCCCCACACCACCCTGTGTGTGTGATGCACTTCATTGTCTGGGAGCTGCTGTTCAGCCTTCTGGGCTTGGCTCAGTACTGCAGCCACTCCCTCCTTGAGCACAGAATCAGTCTCTAAATAAATGGCTATTGTATTTGAAGAGGAGTGGCTGTTCCAGGCTGCAAATTCTGGCTTTTCATGTCTCCTGACTGCTTTAGAACTGGGATGTGGCTTGTAACAACATCCAGCCTCATGTACTGCACGTTCAGTCCTTCCAGCAGCAGCATTACCTTGGAGCATGTAGCTCATGTGCATGAGCTCTTGCTGACTCTTGGGCTGTTGGCTTGTGCCTGAGTATTGTAATTACTAAAATAACATTTAGTCCATAATGATATCTTAGTAATAGATTTTAGTCATTTGAGGTTAGCCTGGGGGAGGAAATATTTCCTTCCATTTAATGGAATACTGTACTTTATTAGTCCTTTCCCTGCCATATATTTAAATGTTCTATAATAAATTAATGTGATGTCCCCAGGGCAACAAGCCAGCAAACCTCTCAGACAGCTGCTGGAGCTCTGTGTTTACATGGAGAGCAGCAAAATCCTGTCTAATGGAGTGAGAGAGGGGATGGGGCCCATTTCCCAGGTGAGGATTTGCTGATGGGGCTCCTCTCCTGCTGGAGACATAAAGGTTAATGGCTCATGGTGGCTTGGGCTGGGCCAGAGTGGGTGTTTAAACCTTTCTGAGTGTTGAAACTGAGCCCCAGCCTATGGAGGGGGGCACCTGTTTGCGCTTTGAGCGTGACTGAGTTATTTGCAAGCCAAGCAAGTAATTGCAGTGAATCAGAGGGGCTGCCCTGACCTGAGGCTTCTTAAAGTGAAAGTTGCTGTGTTTGTACCTTGTGCAATGAAAAGGCTTCTGCTTTTTTCCTGCAGCTGAGCGAGTTAAGGAGGAGAACCTGACAATTGTCTGCATCCCCACGTCCTTCCAGGTAAACACTTTCCTCCTTTGCTTCCTGCCAGTCCAAACACTCCTGCAGGTGGCTGTGGGAGGCCCCCTTGCCTCTCTCTGGTTCCCAGTGGTGTGAACGAACCAAAAGCACCAGTGAAAGCTGTTGTGGTGCAGCCTGCAGGTAGACATCACAAAGAGGATGATGGTGCTGTGTTGCCCTGACCCGAGCTCAGGGCTGGGAGGTGTGTTTTCAGCCAGTGTGGTAAGGCTGGTTGTGTCAGGGTTGGTGTGTGGCTTTCTCTGGATCCCACTTGCAGGAAAATGCTCCTTAGTGGTGAACCAGACTCACAGTGCAAAGCTCACTGGAAACATTTTGTCTCCTTAGTATCTGTATCAGCCCTGACAGCTGTAAAGGATAATAGCAAGCTCTTGTGTTTTCAGCAGAAACTTCAAATGCATCAGCTGGATTTGATAAGAAGCTGCAGAAGAGAAATTAGCTTAACCTCTCACTTGCTGTGCAGCCTTAGCAGGAATTTTTGATACCAAGCTGGATGTTGAGAGGGTTGGAGGGAGAGGGAGAACCTGGCTTGGTGGTGGAATACAGAGCTGCTGGGGAAGCTTCTGAGCATCTCCCATGCCTTTGGCAACTGGTTTTGGTCTCTTTGCCTCTGTTTCCTGAGGTGGGAAGCTCTCTTTGGGCAGGCAGAGGTGACATGGTGGAGATCACCTGAGGGGTTTTCAAGGCTGGTTGGCAATACCCGGTAAAGGAATTGGGCATGTGACCTTCCCGTGGTCCTGGTGTGGACCTGGGGACTGTACTTTTGTCACAGCATTGTCACCATGAGGGCAGTCAGGCAGAGCGTGTCTTGTGAGGTTTCCAGGGACTGGGTGGATAAAGCCCTGAGCAGCCTGGGAGCTGACCCTGCTTTGGCGTGGAGGTTGGATAGAGACCAACCTGAATTATCCTAAAATCTCATGGAAACCTGACATCCTCTTACCCTGCAGTTGTTTAAGTATGGGGGTGACAGGGCAGGCTCTCTCTTCCCGTCTGTTGCAAACAACTGGGGAATAATTCAAGGTGCTGCAAAGGCCAGAAAGTGAAAAAAAATAAAATTAACCTATACAAGTACTTCTGTTGCTTATACAGATCGTGGTGAGAGTCTGTCTTTGATCTGTCTCAAGTGATTCCCACCCTGAAATGCCATATCCCCTTTGAATCCAGGAGAAGTGCTCTGAGTTCAGTCATTAGTTTTTAAAGAAAATACTGATGAAGCTTTTGTAGTGAGTGTGGACTGGAGCCTGTCCTGCCTTGAAGTGTTGTCATAGTTCATTTAACACCACTGAGTTTCTTACCAGTAAAACAAAAAGGTTTCTGTTAAAGGGAAGAGAGAGACTGTACACCTGCAGGAGCCAAAATTCCCAACGTGGGGCTGCCTTGTATCTCTTGCAGTCCTTTAGACCTCAACCAATTCCGAGTGGAGCATTCCCAGGCCAGCAAAACAGCATTTTATTTTCACTATGTGCAGGTGTAGATGGCTGCCTGAGGTCACGGGCAAGGAAGAGTTGGTTTCAGTGGGCTTTTTTACTCCTCCCTTCCCTGTTGTCAGGTCATTAATCCATCACCATCAGTAAAGCTAGAGCAGGGTAAGTATCTGTCCCCTGGCATTTTGCATTGTTTTCACAGCTGGGACTGCTCCTGGCAGGTGCTGTGCAGTGACCACCACTTCTGCCCCAGTTATGGGAGCTCTGCTTTTGATTCCCACTGCTCCCATTGCCTTGCAAGCAGAGCCTGGAGAGAGCCAAGCCACCTCAATGCCACACTGCTGACTCTAAGCCTGTCCAGGGTCTGGCCTGCATGTGCAGCACAGTGTTTTTCAATGCTTTCAGTTTCCCAGGTCCCCGAAATCTCCTTTTATGGACACCATGTGATGAATGCCAACCCACTGAATATCAATATTTGTGAGTCCTTAGGGCCCCACAGCCCATGGGTGTTAAAACTGCATGCTATGAAATGCCATGATGAACTACTCAAATCAAAGCTCATTGCCAGGAGTGCCACCTGCTAACTCTAACATTTCTGGGATGCCAGTACCTGTGACTGATGCACTTTGTTAGTTTTAGTGGGTAGAATTCAGGGGAATCAGCTGATCCAGGCTGTTGCATTGGGATTTCTTGGTCTAGCTGCAGCATGGTAGCAAGTGTGGACTTGAGCAGAGTCTGTGCAAGGAAGGAATCTCACTTGAATGATGATTTGTAGGATAGGAAGTTCAACCAGTTAGAGGTTCTGCAGATGACACCAAGTTGGGAGGGAATGTTGATCTGCTGGAGGGCAGGAAGGCTCTGCAGAGGGATCTGGACAGGCTGGATGGATGGACCCAGGCCAGAGGTCTGAGGTTCAACAAGTGCGGGTCCTGCACTTTGGCCTCAAAAACCCCTGCAGAGCTCCAGGCTGTGGGCAGAGTGGCTGGGAAGTGGCCCAGCAGCAAAGGACCTGGGGGTGCTGGTCAGCAGTGGCTGGACATGAGCCAGGTGTGCCCAGGTGGGAAGGAGGCCAGGGGCACCTGGTCTGGATCAGCGATGGTGTGGCCACAGGACCAGGGCAGGGATTGTCCCCTGTGCTGGGCACTGGTGAGGCCACACCTCGAATCCTGTGTTCAGTTTTGTGCCTCTCATGACAAGAAAGGCATTGAGGGGCTGGAGCTTGTCCAGAGAAGGGAGTGGAGCTGGGGAAGGGTCTGGATCACAAGTCAGATCAGGAGCAGCTGAGGGAGAAGAAGAATGTCAGGGGGGACCTTCTCAATCTCCAGAATTCCCTGACAGGAGGCTGCAGCCAGGTGGGGGTTGGTCTTCTCTTCTTCCAAATAACAGGACAAGAGGAAATGGCCCCAGGTTGTGCCAGGAGAGGTTTAGTTTGGATATTAAGGAAAATTTCTTCACTAAGAAGGTGGTCAAGCACTGGACAGGCTGCCCAGGGCAGTGGTGGAGTCACCATCCCCAGAGGGATGTAAAAGCCTTGTACATGTGGCCCTTGGGGACACGGTTTAGTGGTGGCCTGGGCTGGGTTAGGGGCTGGACTCAATGTTACTAAACCTGGCTAAACAATTCTGTGATTCCCTGTTTGAGCCGAGGGACTGAGCCAAGGGCAGCTCTGGGTGCCCTGTGTTGTGTTGCCACTAGAGGGAAACCCACAGCCACTGCAGGAAGGGTAGATCAGAGCCACCAAGCAGCTGTTCCAACAGCTTACCACACTTTCCCCACGAGTTGTGCTTTTGTTTGTTTATTTTTTAGCTTATTTCCAATATGAAAAATATTTTCTTAGTTAGTTCCACATTTTTGTGGTGTAAATATTTAAATTTTTTGGCCCCATTTTTCAGTCAAAGGAGATAAGAAGGGCTGCATGGGGGTGAGGGAGAATGATGTCCAAGCTGAAACAACATACAATTTGAAAATTCCATATCTGCTTTAATACTTAGATACAAGTGATTCCCATCAAGCTCATGAGGCCTCCTGCTATTTAGTATGGAGAGACCCAAACCCAGGAGTCCTGCTGCACCATCTGAGCATTTTAGTTTAAAACAGCAGTAGGATTTCCTTTTGATTAAACTGCTCTGGTCTGGAAACGTCATTTTCTTTTTGCTGTGTGCTCCTGCTGGCAGCCTCTCCACCAGCTCAGAGTGGAGCAGTGGAGCTCTCCCAGGGAGGCTCCATCCTTGCTGCAGCCAGGGAATGATGCCTTGAGTCTGTTTTCCTTTCCTGCCCTTGGTAAATGGTGTTTGTTGTCTTCTTGGTGCACAGGCCCGGCAGCTGATCCTGCAGAATGGCTTAACACTGAGTGACTTGGACCGAAATCCAGAGGTAAGTGGGGCCATGGAGGTGAGACCTCACCTGGCCTTCCTCTCACCTGGTCCTTCAGAAAGCATCCAGGCTCCTTTGTCCTCCCCTGAGCTTGAGTTTGGGCAGCTACACTGCAGAACAGGAGTGAGAATTTAGGTTGGGACAACAGGAAACAGCCTCAAGTTGTGCCAGAGGAGGTTTAGATGGGATATTAGGAAAAATTTCTTCACTGAAAGGTGTATTAAGCACTGGAAGAGGCTGCCCAATGCCGTGGTGGAATCACAATCACTGGAAGAGTTCAAAAAACATGCAGATGTGATGCTTAGGGACATGGTTTAGTGGGGAGCTGGCAGAGTTTGGATGATTGGACTCAAATGATCTTAGAGGTCTTTCCTAACCTTAATGATTCATTTTAACAGGCTTAGTTTATTTTCCCCCCAAGTTCTGCCTAAGTTCTTGTCCCTTTAGATGGCAGGAAGGCTGCTGGGTTGTGTTGCCTCTGGATGCTTGGCATCTCTTCAAAGATGAGCCTTGAGACAGGAATATTGCTGAAAGTCTTTAAGATTTTTCCTAGGAAGATCTTGCATGCTGGTCCTTAAACAACACCAGAGGCTAAAGAGATGTGCCTTGCAGGCCAGCAGTTGGTTTGTGTTTCTGCTCCTCTCACATGCCTGTGGTTGTTAGAGGGGCTTGGGTGGTCTCAGGGTATCCTTGGGTGGCCCATCAGACACTCATCTCTGGTCAGGCTGGCACCAGGGTACTCCCAGCTCTGGTGACATTTGTGGCTGCTGCTTGGGATGCTCCACCCCCGAGCTGCACGAGGAGCAGGGCCTGGATGCTGCACAGGAGGGGTTTCCACATCAATTTTCTCCTCTTGCCACAGCTTGATGTTGCCATTGATGGAGCAGACGAGGTGGACACTGACCTCAACCTTATCAAAGGTGGCGGGTGAGCCTTGCTGTCCCTCTGTCTGTCTGTCTGTCTGTCCCAGTGCTGGTGGGGGGGCTCTGAGCATCCCTGTGTGGCTGTGGGTGTCCCTGGGGTGGGCTGGAGAGGATCCTGTGCAGGGCTGTGTGTGCAGCCACAGTGGGAGATGGCTCCTGGCCAAGGCTGCCAGGGACAAGGGGCACAAAGTGAGGGGTGAGGATAAGGAGGATAAGGTGTGGGGGTATGTCAGCACCAAAACCAGCAAGAACATATTGGAGGGGACTGGACTTCAAGGCCATTAGGCACAGTGAGGAGCAGTCTGATGTTTTCTGGTTTTGTTTTTATTTTTTTCCCCCTTTCAGTGGCTGCTTGACACAGGAGAAGATAGTTGCAGGATTCGCCAAGTGCTTCATTGTTATTGCTGATTACAGGTGAAGATATTACTGTTCACTTTACCTTTCTCCTCCATGGGAGGTTTCAGATGGTGCTGTGTTAGGCCATTATTGTCATTCCAGTGGTTACAGACAAGCAGGAGTGGGTAGAAATGAGCCTGGCTCCCAGTACTTCAGCAATTCAATTTATCTTTTTTTCTTAATTTTCAACTCAGCAGGCCTGCTTGGGAGTCAGCAGAGCTTGTGGGGGAGTGCCAGTTCTGCTCTTTGAGCTCAGTGATTGTCAGCATGGGATAAATTTTCCAGCCATGGGGCTGTGGAAAAAACAACTCCTGTTCTGCTTGTCCAAAACATGTCAAAATAAAGCTTCTGAGTGGATAGAGCATTGTGCATCATTAAACTGGCTCTTGCTGCATGTGGGCACACATGGACTGACCTAAGCCTTGGGTCTGAGGGGTTTGCCAGGGGCCTGGGGTGATGTTAATGGTGTCAGCAGTGTAATGTCCAGCACTAATCCCACCTCAAACTGTTCTCTCAGGAAAAAATCTGACAGCCTTGGGGAGCAGTGGAAGAAGGGAGTTCCAATTGAGGTCATCCCCATGGCTTATGTCCCTGTCACCAGAGCCCTGACCAAAAAGTTTGGCGGCGTGGTGGAGCTGCGGATGGCTGTGAACAAAGCAGTGAGTGTCCCTGGCAGCCCTGCTTCCCCTGAGGAACCCCCTGAATGTGGCCAAAGGGAGGAGCAGAGGTGTGGCCCTGCATTGAATGAAATCTGGGCTTGCACTCCCACGAGTAGCATCTTGTGTAATTCTTGCTTGTGATACTTTGGTTACTGAATTGGGTATTTAGGTGTTGAGGCCATTGAAAGCCTCTCTGGCTGTGACCCCCTAGATAAGCATCCCAGAGCAGGGAGCAGAGGGATTGCCAGCCTGGGTCTGACCTGCTGCTCTGGGGGTGTTGGGGGGCTGCAGGGCAGTCTGAGCTGTCAAGGAGGGTCTCAGGTGTGGGGTGATGGTTTCACTGACAGGTTTATTGTGGGGACTCCCCCAGTTTACTTGAATGATGACTCTAAACCACTGCAGTGGGGTCAGCTGGTCCCAGTGAGGGCTGTGACAATCCCTGACTGGGATCAGGAGACACGGGGCTCGTGCCATGACAACTGGGTTTGCTTCCAGGGCCCTGTGGTGACAGACAACGGGAACTTCATCCTGGACTGGAAGTTTGACAAGGTCCACGAGTGGCGTGAAGTGAACACCGCTATAAAAATGATACCAGGTGATGTCTGGGATTTTTTAAAAACCACAAAAGCTGGTTGAGGCTTGGGGTGTGATAAGTAACCTAGACTGTGGCAGCTCTGCCATGGCTATGAGGAAATGTGTGTGTGTGTGTGTGTATGTGTGTGTGTATTTGCTGCCCTCCTGCAGGTTCCTGCATTTGTTTCTACTCGAGAGAGCAGTGAGCTGAATTGGTACAACTGTGCCCACGTGGCTTTTTCCATACCGTGGTGAAAACCTGGAGTGGTGCTGGTTGATGTTGACACTGTTTCCCATCAGGCACAACAGTCCTGTCCTCTCCTTACTCTCCTTGTGCCCATTTAGAGAGGGACTTCTAGTGGAAACACTGATGGACTCTGGAGGGAGGGTTTGCACTGTGCTATGTATTTTCCAGAAGCTGCTTACAGCCCTGCATCCCATTCCCATTGGGAAGCCCTCCCTGCTGGCCTTGCTGTGAGGATAAAGTGGACCCAAGCTCTTGCTGGGCTTGAGCAGCAGTGGCTGAGTGCTCTGTTTGCAAACCAAAGAGCCTCTCTGCAAGGATTCCTGCCTTGCATGAGACCTGTCCAGGCCAGAGCTGCCTCAGGACCATCCAGGTCTGCTCAGGGGCACTGGCACTCTCTGAACTTCAGGGGAGCAGCGTTTGGATGTCTCTCTGGTTACCTTGGCAAAGCCTGCCCCTGAAGTCCTGCCTTCACACAGCTGCCTTCACTGACTGCTCATGTGTTGCCAGAACATGCAGGAACAGGTTGGGATCTCATTGCACAAACCCCAACATCCCCACAAAGCAGCCATATATTGTCCTGGCTCCACACTGAAACACCAGACCAGGCAGAGGCCGTGGGTTTTGGCTGGGTGAAGAGTGGCCAGTACCTTCCAGTTATTTCTCATCAGTGGTTTTGCTTCCCTCAGTATTTCTTATAACAGAATGACAGAGTTGTTGGGGTTGGAAGGGATCTCTGGTGACCACTGCTGCTCTGGGCTGTCCCTGGTGCAGAGCTCCATATCCTAATCCAGTTGCTGCCCATGGCTGAACAAATCTCTGTATCATTAGAGCTGCTTCTGTGCCAGAGGCAGACACTGCCTGGTTGCTCTGCATAGCAGGAACTTCCCTGCATTTCCTTTTGATTGAGAAAGGAATGGTAAATGATGGGATCTGTTCCATCCTGTGGATGTGGTCTCAGCACTATTTGCTGCTCAGAAATGGACCTGCTAAGGGAGGAAGAGCTTCTTCCCTACCCAGCAGTGGATGAGCCTAAATGAGAGTATTAAAGCCTAAATGCAGTGCTGGTAGGAGGCTTTTGGCCACCCTCTGCTTGTGGAAGCCCTTGTCTTCTGTTTCTGTCTGCCTTCCTGGCCTCTGGCTGTGTCTCAGTGATCACTGTGAAGTTAGGAGCACCCCATAATTAAATGCAATCAAAAGTACATTTAAAATTGGGCTACAAATTGCAGAGATAGCACCAGAGCTACCAAGTCTTAACATTGGAACAAATGTTATCCAGGTGATCTCTTATGGGATAGTCCTTCAGATGAATATAAAGGCAGAGGGAGTGATCCCCAGTCCTCTGTGTGTGTGTGTGTGTGTGTGTGTGTGTGTGTGTAGATTCCTCTTGCTCCCATGGGTCATCAGATGGCAGAAAGTGCTTTTCTTGTGATTGCAACAGTGGTGGTTGGGGCAGCGTGAATGTCAGGGGAGCTTTGCGAGATGTTTCTTAGTCTTTGGTGGGAATGGGTGCATGGAAAAGACTTCCAGGAGCTCCCTGTGTGGCTGATGCAGGTTGGGCACTTGTCCCAACCTCTGGTGGAGGCCCTGGTGCCTTTTTAAGAGCAAACCCAGAGGACACGAGCACAGGGGTGGCTCTGTCAGTAACCCCAAGTGACCTCTCGTTCCGCAGGCGTGGTGGAGACAGGGCTGTTCATCGACATGGCCGAGGTGGTGTATTTTGGGATGGAGGATGGCTCTGTCAGCGTGAGGGAGAAGCAGCCCTGCTGACAGGGCCCTGCCTCGGGGACTCAGCTGTCCTGACAGTGCCAACCCGATGACGTTTTGCCTTAAGGAGCGGCGGCTGTCGCAGGGGACCAGCGGGAGAGCCCATCAGAATCCGCTGACATGATGCTGAATGTCTTTTTTTAAAAAAAAAAAACAAACAAATGAACAAACAAACAGAAAAAAAATAGATTCTATTTCTATATATATATATTTTTACTTTACAGGAATGTCGTCTTTTTTTAATGAGTCGTTTCAACGAATTGCTTTAACGTTTTTATTTTGTTTTCTAAGAAATACTTACCAAAAACGATACTCCCTGGTTTTGTGTTTGGAGGTGTTTTTTTTTTTCTTTGTTTTGAAGAGAACTTGAACCCTTCTGGTTGCTCATAGTGCTTAATGATGAAGGTCAAGAAATACAATCCTAATGCATCATTCCTAACTATCCTGGCTGGGAGGGTGATGTTTGTAACAGGAGCACATCCAGTTGGGACCTGCTGATGCCTTATTTGGAACCTTTTTGGTTCAGTATTTTATGCCTTTTATTTTTCTATACCACTGTTTTTTAATAGTTCAGGATGTCTGGTTGTCCTCTGTGCACATGACAATTCTCTGAGCCTAGGGTGGTCTCTACATCCCCCCCTCTGGGACATTAATGAGGGCCTTTTCTGGGCTTCTGTGTGGAGGAGACTTTCATCCTTTGAGCCAAACTCTGCTCTCATTTAATTCAGTACCTCTGATTAAAGTCTGTCCTGTAGCTGGAGACGTTTGGGACTTTGTCCTTGTAGACCAAGAGCAGAACTGGGTGCTTGATGAAGTTTACAGGAGCATATTTTAGCAGCTTAGGGCAGTATGGAATAGTGTTCAGTGGCAAATCATTTGGTTTGGAATGAAGGTTAATTATCACCCCTCACAGCTGGTTGGTTTGTGGAAGGATGGAGCAGAACGCACAGGAAAATGGAGTCTTCCTGCCGGAATTTCCCACGTGCAGCAGGAGAGAGACGCTCGTTCAATATCTCATTTTTGGTGTACAGGTGCTTTGCATGGTTCCAATGTCGAAATGCAAGCCCTCTCTTTGTGTTTTAGACATTGAAATAAAGAGTTCTTATACCAGACTTGGTAGTAATTTTGTTCTCAAAGTAACTTATTCTGTGGATAATGAGGCAGATCATGGTCAGACCAACTTCTTCTAACTTCCCCCTTGCAGGAATTCCTCACCCAGGCCAAATCCACCCTTCTGCATTTGATTTCTTTTTGCTTAAGGTAAATGAATTATTTAAAATTATACAGATTATCTGGTCAACGCTTGTTACGTGCAGTGCTTTCCTCAACAGACACTGTCTTCAATTTGCACATCTCAAACCTGTGCATCAAAATCCAGCTCCTGTGCCAGCAACTTGCTGGAAACACTGGGTTTTCTTTTCCCGCAAGCCCGGTGCAGCAGAAGCCATTTGCAAAGCCCTGGCTCTGGCCAGGGGCTGTTTTCAGATGCTCTTGGGCTCCTAATGTAATCCTGGATAAACAAAGAGCAATCGAGCAGAGCTTTGTGCCCAAGTGCCTTCTCGCCCAGCGTGCTGCTGGAAATGAGATTAGCGGGAGCGAATGCTGCTGTTGACTCTCCTCTGTCTGAAATCAAACAGCTCCTTCTCAAAAAAGCCAATAAACCCATTACTGCAGCATTACTTTCTGGCCCTGGACCAGCTGTGATCTCATTCAGCTTTGTGCTCAGAAGGGGCTCCTCAGGTCTGAGCCTGAAGAGTGGCAGGTCTGGTTCCTGAGCTGCTCGGGGTTCTGGGGTAGATCCGTGGGTGCTTTTGCAGCAGATTCCCCTGCTGGGGTGGGACTTTGAGTGGGTCTTGGGCTGTGTGTTAGGGCCACAGTGTGCACTGTACCACACAGCTGGAATTAAAATGACTCTGTGGAGTTAAAATCCGTAAAGAAAATTAAGCATCTGAATCCTTGAGCAAGCTCCCCCTGCTCACATTTGCAAGAGCCAGTGGATGGGATTTGACTTCAGGGGCTTTTGGGAATGGTCATGTCCTTTCCCTTGGAGGCTGCCAGGCTCTCTCATCTGTCATGACCACCCTCATCTTCATCTGCCAGCACATTCAGGTGTGGTGCAGGGAGTCCATCCCCTCCTGGGGTGGCTCTGTGCCCTGGCTCTGCCCTGTCCCCAGCACATCTCTGTTACACTGATGCTCAGCTGCCTTGCCACAAGCATCTTTGAAGAAAGTGAAGTGTACAGGCAGCAGAGGTGTTTCTAGTCCCTGCTCCTTGCTTTCCTATGCTATTACCATTATTACATGTGTTTTTGGAGAGGTAACAGTTTATAGATGAGCATGCCATGGCAGATCTCCAGCTGAGGGCAGGCACTGCAGCTCCCTGTCACTGCCTTGGGTAGGAGCAGCTCAGCTCCTGAGAGCTCCTGAGCCTCAGTTTGTTGGATTTGATTTCACCACCTTGGCTGGTTTCACTGTGGCATTTGCTCTGGGCTGTGATTTTTCAAGGTGCTCTTCCAAGGAGCCTTCGAAGTCTTTAGGAATGGGCTGCCACTTCTATCCCACCCTGGGAAGAAAAGCAGGGATATATTTTTGGAAGATGGCATTGGGAAAACCATACTATCAAAAGCAGATGGAAGGAGGTGTCCTTTTACAGCCAAGGCAGGCTGGTTGGGGCTATTTAGGGTGCATTTCTGCAGTGGATTCTGTTACCTGATGTGATCCAGCCTCCCCACATTGCCTTTTGGGTTGTGTGTGGTGGGTAATGCACAGAGATTTACCATCAGCACTGAATTATGGATTAACTTGGCCCTGGAGGAAACAAATGTTTCAAGAAAGAGCCACAGCAGCACTAAAATTAATGAGAACAGAGGTAATGAAACACTAGTCCCATTCAGAAAAAAAAAAAAGCAATATAAATATAGTAAGAGAGTGCATCAGATTCAATTTAATTAACCTGTGGTTAATAGGTTAAATAATTAAGATGAACTAATTAAACTAACTAGAAAGAAATTATGTGTTTTGTTAAACCAAGTCACCTTGTTCCATGTTATATAGAAAGTATTATTATCTGTCAAGTTATTATAGTCAGTGTAGGATGGGATTTATGATCTGACATAATTACTGATCTGAGAAATGTGGCATAAAAGGAGGTGAAAATAATTAAGCAGGCAGCATAGAGGATGTGTGCTCTGGGTATTAAACCAAACAATTACAGCTAAAGTGATGAGGAGAAAATCAGCACAGCATAACCAGTGATAAAAATTAGCTGTGAGGAATATTAGTAGGCTGCAATATGTATGAATATCTTTCAAACATAAAGCCAGATCCATTTTATAACTGTGTATTTAACAAAATGTATAATGACACTGTTTTTGGTCCAGCTGCACCAGGAAAGGAGGAGGAAAAGGAAAGATATCCTCATTTTCAAAGTGATTTTTCAAATTTATCAAGCCTTTTGAATCCTCCAAAATGTCCTTGCAGCTTTATTTCGCTCAGTATATCAGCAGAAAGGTGATGCATTTCAGGTTGAAGATGAACTTAAATACCTAAAGCTGCCAGGTTTTTGTACTGAAAGCTTGTGAAGTTTATTCATTTCCCCTTTAATGGGAGTAACTTTTAAGGGAGTTGTATCATCCCTGTAACTCCATAACCCTGGTACCTGAAACCAGGGGTTTTTTTTTTTTCAGAGCATGAGACTTTTCTGTTTGTATTTTTACACCTACCAACACAAACCTCTTACACTTCCTTAATGACACTTCCAGCCTTGTGAAAATCATCTCAGACCATCAAGGTAAAGGTAGTGAGCAAAACAGTAAAGGATCAGTCTCTTGGTTTGACTCCAGGAAATTACAAAAATTGCTTTTCTAGTGAAAAGAGAAGACTTTGTACAAGAATGTCTGAGTGAAAGATAAAACCATCAATCATGTTGGAAAACAAAATGTCTTTGATGATTTATGTTCTGGTTATGTTCTGGAAGTCAGTAACAGAAAGATGAAATTCAGCAGAAGAAAAAAAAGTTATTATTAAGTCAAACACCTCAGATCTGTAAACCTCCAAACACTTCAATATCCAAATTCACTTGGGGATGCTGATTTATAAATTTTCTTAATCACACTAAATTCAAAGTTCATCTCATGCTGTATTGTTAAAAATACGTGCACATGAATTTGATCATGCAAAAAAAAAACCAAAAAACCACAGAAGCTGAAGTGCCTGCTAATTGGAATGGTCTTTTATATAGTGCACCAAACTCAAAATTCCCTTGTGGTGGTCTTCCAGTGCAGGATTAATTAAAGAAAATACTAAATCAAGTATCCTTTCTACTTATAAATGTCTCACAGGTTTGTGTAATCTCCTACTGAAGCTATTACTAGAATGCCTTATACATCAAAATCTCTAATTAAACATTAATTCCCTTAAAACATTTTCAAAGCCTTAATTTCAGTCACTTGCAAGTTATTTGCCTGCCACAGCACGCTGTCTTCTTGTAATCAGTGTTTAATAACCTGTACAGTTTAATCCCAATGTAATGTATTTGGCAATGACAAATGAAATTGAAAAACCCTGCTGTAAACCTAGATGGTACACTGGGATGCTTTTCTTACTATCTTAATTTATTGCTGGAAAAAAAAGACAGTCCTGCCTTCCTCTAACCCTTAAATGAGAATTATTTTTTGAAGAGGAGATTTTCATTATTTCCTTTACTGTTATATATAATTTAGTGAGGGCTGGACCAGATCAGTGAAAAATTAAATCCAACAGCTCATAAGCAATGTACCAAAATCTTGCCTAATTGAAGAGCAAGCAGATAATCCCAGTTTCTCTTTACTGAGATGGTTTTCAGGGTATGATCCACTGCGTGTGAGCACCTTGGGAAAACTCAGCCTCTTTGCCACAGACCACCAGTGTTTGACAGGGTGCTTGCAGGTGTCTCTGCAGGTCAGCTGTGAGCTCTGGTTTATCATTTAGGAAACCTTTCTTTCATCCTTATTTGAGAGCTCAAGCAGCATGTGCTGACCCTGGCTGGGGCTTTGGGGCTGCACTGAATGTTTTTGCTCAGGCTCTACATTTTTCCTGTGGATTTGCTGCTGTGAACACCCCTGGCTGTCAACAGCCTTCTCCAGCCTCCTTCCAGAGGCTCCCCAGCAGCCCAAGGCCATTATTGTTCCCTCATCCGATCCTTGCAAGCTGCTCAAGGAGTTGCTTTGTTGTAATTCATATCTCTGATGCCCACAAATGCCCAAGGGGCTTCATTTCCAGTCCCTGGGATGCTCTGCCCCACCAACACCGTTGCCTCAGCACCAGTGAAGCTGGCCAAGAGCTTTTTATCACTTTTAAAGCAAGTCAGCAAGAAACCTTTAGCAGATTGAACACCCTCAGCTGTAGAATCATCAGAAAAATCTCTGCTCACTGGATTGTACAGCTGGAGGTGACAGCAAGGTTTTGCCACATGTGACAGTCAGAACCACACCAAAACAATACTCAAAGGTTCAGTATCATTTAATCCATCCTGCCTGGGCAATTTCTTGCCTTTTCTGTTTTTCAACTCTATCAGTTTTAGGTCCTGTAAAAAAAGATAAAGAAGGTAGGATTTTTTTTCTGAAAATCAGATGGACACATTTTTAAGCTCTCAGGCAGGCAGCCACAGCTCCACGTTCCCTCTCCAGAGCTGAGCTTGGCCTGTGCTGAGCTGTGAAGAGGAAAACCCATCTGGTTACTTAGCTGGGATTCTTTTCCCCTGGAGTAAATCTAACATCTCAACTTTCAAAAATCATGGATGTTCTAGAGACAGTGAACAGGTGACCCATATGCCAGGTCAGCAGGGAATATTTCATCCAAGCTCCTTTTCTTTATCTCCAAGTGACATTTCTTCACCTCAAGTGCCCAGAATTCTGGACACCAGTCAGAGGATATTGGTCATTGGCATCATGGGACCCAGCCAGGAGTCATTCTTTAGGGACCCTCAGGACACCCTCCTTGGGGTGTCCTTGGGGGGCAATTCCACTGGCCAGATGTGAACTGGGAAAAGACAGGTCCAGGAGATTCCCAAGACACCTGAATGACAACTTCTTGGCAGAAGGCCTCGGGGAGCTGATGTGCAGAGGTGCCCTCTGTGGTTTGCTGCTTGTTCCCAGAGAGGCTCTCGTGGCTGAGGTGGCAATTGGTGGCTGTCTTGGCCACAATGACATGAAACCTTTGATTTTCAAATCTCTGGTGCTGCTGGAACCTGTCTGGCTCCCGAGGTGGATCTCTGAGCTCTGCTGGAAAATCAGCATCTTTTACTGGTGTATTCACCCATGGGAAAGGTGTTGGCTGCTTTGAGTCTCTGCGCAGTAACAAGGGACAATGATGATTCTCCAGAGCTCTTTGCAAATAGAAAAATATTTATTGATGACTGAACTGTCCCAAGTGAACTGATTTGAATTAGAGTCTGGCAGCAGGCACTAATCATCCAGCTGTACCTCCATGCAGGAGCAACAGAGCAGGGGGCACAGGGCCCGCAGACCCCTCCTGGGGCTGGAGGGCTGCCTGGGGACACCCTGAGGGTCACTGAGGGTCTGGGCTGCCAGCTGGGTCCGTGAGGAACAGGGACAGGGATGGGCAGAGGAATGGGCAGAGGAACAGGGAGAGGAACGAGGAGAGGGACGGGCAGAGGGACGGGGAGNGCTGTCTGGGGCAGGGCTCTGTGCCCCTGCTGCTGGCTCCTGCTCATCTGAGGCAGGAGGAGTCGCTGCCTTTGCCTCCTCCTGGAGGGGGTCCTGCAAGAGCTCCAGGTACTTGGGGTTGACCCAGACAGTCCGGACTGTGATGCGTTCCCAGTTTTCAGGCGGTGATGTTTTGTTGCTGTCCCCCTGGGACAGCTTCAGGAGCCTGTCGTTTTCCCCTTGGGAAAGCTCTTGTTCCACGTGGTTTTCCCCTTGGCGGGGCTCACGGGGACTGCAGACTTCTCTCTTTTCCTCCTCCTTGGCCCTGGCCCCCTCCCCGGGCTCTGGTGCTGCCAGCGCTGCCCGCTGCCCGCTGAGGGTCTGGGCTGTCCCCTGGGCAGCTGAGGGGCCTGGGGGACAGCAGGGGCTCTGCAGGGGTGGGACACGGCTCTGTGCCCCTGCTGAGGGCACCTGCTCGCCCGGGGCTGCTGCCTTTGCTGCCCCTTGTGCCTCAGGGGGAGCATTTGGGCAGTGCTTCTCCTTCTGTGGCTGCTTGCAGTCCATCTGTGGGACAGAGGGGGCCTGGGGTGGAGGGGGCTGTCCTGGCACAGCTCAAGCCCTGCCTTGTCCCATCACCAGCCTCTCCTTCCTGCCCCATCCCTCATCCTTTGCATCTCCAGGCTCAGCAGCCCCTGGGTGGGCAAGGATTTGGGATTCAACTTCTCCCCCTTGGGCATCTCTGTCATGCTGTCCTGCAGAGGTTCTCAGGCAGTGCTGCCTCCTGAGAGAGCTGCTCCTGAGCAGGGAACCCCAGGGCCCTGTGCCCCAAAAACCCCCCAGAGGTCACAGTGGCCTCTGGGCACAGCACAGCCCCTTGTGTCACAAAGAGCTCTGTGTCACAAAGCGCCTCTGTCACAAAGGGACACCCCAGCAGCCACAGAACCATCTGGAACTGGCTGTGCCCAGCACAGCCCCTGCTTTCCCCTCTGAGCCCCTCGCTCTGGATTTCTGCATCCCTCTGGATCAGCACTGACTTGGCCTCAGACCTTTATTTCTCTCCCAGCCTTGATGGGGGCATCTCTCATTCCTACAGGTGTTCTGTGATTTTACTCAGCTCTTACACACAGTTGCCTAAAAGTGGTGCAGGCACCAAGTGCCTGATGTGAGCTCTTAGAGCTTATTTCAGCCATCCAGGTTGGGAACGTTTTGGTTATAAAGGGAAAAATAAGCTTTGTTTGGTCAATGAATGCTTAGAAAATGCAAACATTTCTTGATTAAATAACACTCAGAGTTCCAAACTGAATATTCAGTAAATGAAATGGAAAAGAAGCCTGATGCCTTTCTAGTATTCATTTGACTAATTTAAGAGAAATTGATAAGATAAAACCAATGTGTGAGAGAGAATCCACATGTTGTTGTTACTCTGTAGTGGATGGCTGCTTTCCCCAAGAAAAAATCAGTGGAGAAGTTTGTGCCTTAAGGCCTGTATTTACTGCTTGAGGAGTAAGTGAGGTATTTCAGGATTGTCATTATTTACAGGATCAATATTGCTATTTAGCTAGATGGCTGGCCAAGCACAGACTAATACTGTCTGCTGTAATTCGTTTATTTGTCTATTGACCCATCTCTGCACCCATTCTGATGATCAAACAGATGGATAAAGCCGGACCAGGAACAACTTATTCCTAATTTTCCCATATCAGTAACAGGATTTTTTTGGATTCACCTCATCTATTTTAGGCAGGACCCCTCACCCCCTGGGATTGCCTACCCCAGACAAAGGTGACCCACATCCCCTCCTGCCTACAAGTCCCAACACCAGAGAACTATAATAACACTTCAGGAAAGTGTTGCATTGCTTAGAACAGAAAATGGGATTCAAGGAGGGATGTATAAAAGTGGAAAGGATGGCTACAAGATTTTCCTGAATTCAGAATATTCAGTGGAGGATGCAGAGAGATTTTTTCAGATCTACTCAAGTACACAGAGTACCTCATGTTGGCCCAAGCTGTTGCTTACTTGCTAGGAAAACGTGATCTGGTAAAAGCTTCCACTGATCAGAGGGTGACAACCCATGGTGAGGGCTCCTCACCTCCACATCAGGCAGGAACAGCTCCAGAGAGGCAGGTGGAGCTGATAAACCAGAAATCACTGTCAGCCGCAGATGGATTCACAGATGGAGAGGAAAGATGTTTTGAAAGTTTGAGTGAAATGCAGTTTTAAAAATCAAGGTGTTTCACAGAAAGATCCCTGATGTGACACATTCACTGGGTTTGTTCTGTGCCGAGGTGTGATCAGGGGGAGGATATGGAGATTTGAGTGCTGAAAAATTCCATGGAACCTGTGTGGGAGCAGGGGATGCTTTCTGGGAACCAGCCAGGTCACTGCAGAAACACAGCAGGTGATTTTTGGAGAGTGAGACAAAGCCAACACACTCCAATCTGTGTTGTTTACCTCCCCATCAGAGGGATGGTGCAAGTGGCTGTGCTGGGGATGGGGCTGCTTGCCAGGCTTGCCAGTAACCCCCTAAATCCAGTATCAGCCCTGTCATTGCCTTCATCACCCACAAAGGTCTGATTTAACACGCTCAGGTGCCAGCAGCCAGGTTGCTAAGGAGAATTTCTGGGTCATGACCAAACCTGGCCTGCCATGGGGCTGTTTGTTTTGCAACACAGTTCCAAGAAGACAAAAGAGATGAGGGCTCTCAGTTTTCACCTGGCAATAGTAGTTGCCACCCCTGCTGATAAACAGATGGTTTGAAACCATCCTGTTTTTCTGGAAACAGGCAAGGACTCTCCAGACAAACATATGCAATACTTGGGGAGGTCAGTTCAAGCAGTCGAGGCAAAACACACAAGGAACCTTTGGTATCTTGAGGATGATCACCTGGAGAATCTCTGACACAGCTCCAAGCCCTGAGGATGGGCTGGTCCAATTGGCACAGCTTGGGAAGTTCACCAAAGGCAGGGAGCCTCCCTGGGTCTCACAGGGTGCTTCCCAGGCTGACATGGGTCAGGGGAGGGGCTCTATCTATAGCTACGATTAATGTTTTCATCTAGGATTTGTTGGATTGATTTAGAAAAAGCTGGGCTACATGGTGAGGATAGGAGCGAGTGGGAAAATATTTCTTTTCTCCCTTTTCTTCCCTTCTTTTCTTCCCGGGCAAATTATGGGCCAAGTTTCTCTTCCCTCCAGTCATGAAGGGAGCTGGCATCAGGCTTGGGTGAGCTGTGATTTGGTGTTATCTCAAAGGAAAGCACCACTGAGTCCAACAGAGATGCTCATTTAGCAAAGCCTGCCAGCTTGAGCAGACTCTTTGGCCTCATAGGTTTTAGGCTGCATCTGAAGTCAGAAGGACAAAGTTTGCTTTAAAGTGCAGA
The DNA here is from genome assembly GCA_013400955.1 of Drymodes brunneopygia. Classification (NCBI taxonomy): domain Eukaryota; kingdom Metazoa; phylum Chordata; class Aves; order Passeriformes; family Petroicidae; genus Drymodes; species Drymodes brunneopygia. The sequence goes on from VZTZ01039311.1 coordinate 105,149, forward strand.
AGAGGAATTTGACTAAAGCCACTGTAATAAATAACCTTGTGGTGGGCAAATCTTGCAAATTAAGTGAATATGGACAGGCTGGGAACCCTCTGCCCAAGCTGGAGGCAGTTCAGACACCTTTGTGCCACTCTGGGTTCCTGTTATCGTGGAGAGATGTGAGTCCTAACCCATGGCCCACCCCCGGCTCTGTGTCCACCTCCTCCTCTTCCACCCCAATGTGGAGGAAGCACAGCCAGAATCAGCCATTTAAAAACCTTTCACATATTTCTTGTCCTGCACAAGTAAATCCAACCAAAACCATATTTTGTCACACACACAGGTGTATGATGAGTGGTGCTTCACTGTGGTCTCCTACAGGACCTGGGCTCGTCTCATTCTGAACCTGTGAATAATCCCAGTGAATTTAAACACTGCAAATATTTCAGTTTGAGGGTAAATGTGCCTGGGTGTTTCAGTGGAGAGTGAGAGCAGGCAGCTAACACTCCTCTGTGGTACCCACTGAAGTGGTGAAATCAAGCAGAAACCCCACTGCCCCTTGCTCAGGAAAAGCAGGCTCCTGCCTGTGTTTCCAATGCCTTGTGATGGGACATCTCCCAGAGGGACCAGAGTCTCCTCTGGTACCCACTGCAGGTCTGATCCAAAGCTCCCTCAAGATAAAAGTGCCATTTATTGTCTGTGGGATTTTAAATCTGTTTTCCTGTTAAATGCACTCAGCTTTTAGAAAAGGACAGCTGGGATATGAATTAATTTAGCTGAAGTTAATGGATACTCCCATTTCATGTCCATTTAAGAGATGAAGTGAAACTACGTTCTTCACAGAATGTGCTGAGTTGGAAGGCACTCACAAGGATCATCAAATCCAACTCCTGGCCCAGCACAGCTCCATCCCCAAGAGTCACACCCTGTGCCTGAGAGCATTGTCCAAACACTCCTGGAGCTCTGTCAGGCTGTGCTGTGACCACTGCCCTGGGGAGCCTGTTCAGTGCCCAGCCACCCTCTGGGGGCAGAACCTTTTCCTGATATCCAACCTAAACCTCCCCTGACACAACTTCAGGCCATTCCTTGGGTCCTGTCACTGTCACCACAGAGCAGAGATCAGTGCCTGCCCTTTCTCTTCCCCTTACAAAGAAGTTGTTTCACAATTCAGCACCCTCACCAAGATGTTCATTGCATTTTGGAAGGTGCTGTTGTTCTGACAATCACTTTTGTATTCTTTTTCTTTATACTTTTTAAATTGGTTTTATTTTTTTTTTAAAAATCTTTTTTCACCTTCAGAAAATGCTTTAACAGCAATTTCACAGGAATTCAGTTTTGGTTTTATTTGCCGTAATTGTTGTCACTGGAGTGAAAAAGGAATCCACAGGAGCAATTACTGGCCATGAGAGAGTGAATAAATGAATTAATTATTTTCAGCTTTGCTATTATTTTCATGCACATAATGATGACACAGGCTGGTGCACTGACTACAGTGTGTTTAGGGGAGGGAGAAAAACTCTCCAAAAGCCCGTGGGAGATAATTAGCTCGAACCTCCCTCCGAAAATGGTGTATTTTTCCTTTGTGTGGCAACCTCAGTGCCAAGTCCTGAGGATGAACAGGTTCCTGTGGATGACACCAGCAGAGACAGAAATCAGATTGCCTTGGGAACAGGGGAAGAATATTCTCCCCTGACCTTCACATGGGCTGAAGCAACTGTGCTCACTCCTTCACCTTCCAATCATTTGCCTCTCTGCCACAAGCTCTTAAATAGGGCAGAGATGCAGCCAGCCTCTGTGGCAGTTTGGCATCTAAAATTAGCTCCTTCAACAGAAAACACCTCGAGTTTGGCCTAATTAAGTTCAGTTGATGTTATTGCTATTTCTTCACTATTTCAGTAGGAGGAGGTGGGTGGGTGCTTCTGTGTTCCAGGACCATCAAGCGTCAACAACCACAGTGACAACACAATGCCATATGCTATAACCAGGGAAAGTGCAGGAAAGTCACTTCCATCACTGAAATGATGAAAATAAAGGCAAAAATAATGTCCTGTGGTCACTTTCCTTTCCTGCCTTCAGCACAGTTGTTTGTGTCCCACATCAAACTTCTTCTCCACGGTTTTTTGCTGTAGTTTCAGTGTGGTCCTGCACATGAATTTCCTTCATATTGAATGAACCACAGAGCCTTTTTGTGCCCAAAACCAGAGGATTTGAGAAACACATGATTTTTTTTTCCTCAAGAAAAGTGTGTCCTAAAGCACCCTGCACTTCTTGAGGACAAAACCTTGGTTTTGCTTCGTTGTTTTTGTATTTTTCTCTTCAGTTAAACGTGCAAAAAGTCTTTCAGGCAAGGCTGTCCCGCAGCGAGCAGTCAGACAGTGAAGCAGTTGTGACATCTAGTGGTGCTTGTGGCTGTTACAAGGCACGGAAAAATCAGGGAATCGTGGAAAGGTTTGAGTTAGAAGGGACCTTAAAGACCATCATGTTCTAACCCCTGCCATGGGCAGCGACACCTTCCACTAGACCAGGTTGCTCAGAGCCCTGTCCTTGAACAATTCCAGAGATGGGGCAGCCACAGCTTCTCTCACCAATGAAAAATATGTACTAAATAATACTAAAAATGTAAGAATAGGTATATTCAGTGAAAGCTGATTTTGTGCTTTTAAGGATAAATAGCAAGAGGCCACAAGGTCTCAAGTGCTGCCATTGCAGCGCCTTCACTGTTGCTCCCTCAACTTTAACTGCAAGGATGTGAAATGAGGATTAGCCCTGTTTAGAAATTTGTATAGATTTTGTAGAAGTTCAAGAACTAGTCCTGAAGCAAAGGATTTCAGTAGAACATTAACTTGGCCCTGCAGAACTTTGCACACTGACATTGCTGTGTCAGTAAGATTTCTGCAAAATTAAAAACCTCTGACAAAGCTCATCATTTCAGAAAGAATCTGGGTATTTTTAATGTGGTCAGTTACTTTTGCAAGGACAAAGGGGGCTTCAGCATAATAACAAATTTGAGCAAAATTCTTCTTTTCTTTAGGTGCAAGATAAATCCTGCCATGGGATAAACCTCTATTCATATTTTATCCTGGGGTTGTTAAGCCCCCAGAGAAATGGTGAACAGAACTTCAACTCTTCATCAGTCCCACAACGCCTGAAAAGAAGAGCAATTTTGATACAAAAAGTTCCATCAGATACTTTTGTGAAGCTGCTATGGCCAGCTCTGGGATTTCCAGGCTGCAGGTGGCCTGTCTGACCATTGAAAATGAGCTGATGGCATCCAATAAAAGGGAGTAAAAAGCTGTAATTTGTCAGCTCAGCATTTCTTCAGGCTTTGATATATATTCAGATTCGGTAGGGCTCTGAGAAACCTGGTATGGTGCAAGATGTCCCAGCTCATGACAGAGGCTTCGACCAGAGGATCTTTAAATGTCCCTTCCAACTAAAAGCTGTCTGTGGCTTTATGATGCAGAATTAAACAAGATTTATGGCTGAGCTTCTCTTTGTGCTTTTGTGTGTGTGTCTGCAGGAGAGGTGGGTGAACATCACTGGAATCAAGGGAATAGCCCAGGAGACTGCTAGAGGGAGAAGTTTGTCACCTGGGGCTAATAAAAGCCACCAGTTCCTGCCCCAGGACCACAGAGCTGCCCAGCCCAGTGGTCCTGCAGTGGCCCAACCAATCTCCTCATGGAACAGCTGATGACAATGACAGGGGAACAGGACAAAAGGGAAGTAGCTGGATTTGCTGCTTTCCACAGTGAAGGTGCTTGTTCCATGTGTTTGTGACTTCTGGGGGCACCAGACCAGATCTGATCTGTTGTAGGCTGTGCTAGATTTAGCCAGGTTGAGACCTTCCTCCTGGATGTGGCTTTTGGGTGCTCCCAGTCCTTACCACTCTCTTATTTTCTGATGCTGATTTTCAGAATTATGGCTTTCTTAAACCCCATAGCAGTAAAAAAACCTGTTTCTCCATGATTAATTATGCAGACACACATGAACCACAGCATTTCAGGGATGCTGAGGTCAAAAGGAAGGTGCCACTTCTGCAGCTCTGGCCCTTAGACCCCAGGGTTTTATCAGCTTTCAGCTAAACTCCTGCTGAGAAGCTCTCCACAATCCTGAAACCTTAAAAACTAACGTGGCCTCCAGGGAAGGAGACTTGAGTTTATTTATCACAGAGGGATTCATTGTTATTCAGTGGAGTGTTTTTCAGGGCAAAGAATTAGGGTTGGAACAAAATGGTCTTTAAGGGCCCTTCCAACCCAAACCATTCCATGATTCTATGAAAGAATTAACAGCCAAACTCAATTCCTTACAGCAGGGAGACAAGCCATGACCACAGGCTTTTCTGGCATATGCATTTCAAGGAACTTATATCCCATTTAGCTCCTGCTTCTTCCTGGATGGCAGAGGCTCTGCAGGATCCTATATTCTGCTCCAACACAAGCAAAACCCTGTGCAGGGTCTCTGAGAACAGGATTTGTCCCAATCTGCTGTTTTCCCCTTTGTGAACCCCTCCCATCTTCAGGTCTGCCCCACTCCTCGTGACCAGCAGTGCAAGCTGATGATCTGGAAGAGCAGGTCTGCAGGACTTGACCTTTCCCAGTGCTGTGGGGCAGCCCCAGGTCTGACACCTGTGTTTTTAACAAACCAGATCGCTGTGCTTGGCTGCCCCGTCTCCAGGAGGGAGAAAGGCAGCGGGAGGTTTGCGGCTGCAGCCCAGTGAACTGCTACAAAAACCCATCACATGTCAAGCTTTTCTCTAAGACCTGGAGCTGCTGAAGCATTTCTGCCAAAATTTACTGAATAAAATGAGTAAGCTCCGATAAGCCCCTGATATGTGACAGAGCCAGACTTGCTTCAAATCCCACAGCAAAGGAAAAACCCACACTATTTAGGTGAAGACCACAGTCTTCAGCAGCATTCTCCTTCCAGGAGAAATCCAAGCCACGATGGATTTGAAAGGATCATTTTGGGGCTGGCAGGCTGCAGGTACCATTTCAGTGTCCATCCTTGGGACTTCCCACTGAAGTGCTTCCGATGTTGATGTTGTGACCACAGCTGGTGCCAAGCTGAAATCTGATCCCCTGTTTGTGAAGCACTGTAGAAATGTCAGCCTCCTTAGAAATACCCAGCCACAGCACAGCTCAAGGGATGAGGGGTAGTGTTTGTGTGCTTCTTTATTTTCATTTGGCATTAGTAATACTGAAAAAAAACCTAAAATAACTATATTTATAGCAATATCACAAAAATTTGCAGGATTTTTCAGAAGAGAAATACAAAATTTGTTTGCTGAAAGCAAAATGGGGATCGTACAGAGAAAGGGCAAGCTGGATGATCCTTTTCTGGCTCCACCTACACCCTCCCTGCCATAATTCTCCAGTGGTTCTTATCTCTGCTCTCTAGAGTTACACCCGAAGTCCCAGCAAGTCCATTTCTAACTAATTCCTTAGCAGATGCTCTCAGCCAGAGCTCTCTTACTGAAAAACCACAGGCTGCAGGTTAAAAATAAACAGGTTAAAGCACAAGTGTGGCTAATCCCTCCAGAGGGAACCCTCAGCTCTGAATTTCTCTGTGCTCTTTACAACGGAAAGGAGAGCAGTGGTCCAGTTTCTCCCAGTGACTTTTCCAGGGCTGAGATGCTGGGATTATTTTTACTTACAGCCTATAAATTAAAGTATAGAAACCCACAAACTTGTTTGTTTTTAGAAGGGCCAGCTCCCCTTAGCTGCTGGAAGCTGGATAGAGGAGAGGCCAGGGTTTAGCTTCATGCTTTTGTCCCTGCCCTGATACCAGGGAGATGGTGGGGAAATGACCAATTTGTTTGCACATCCTTAAGTTCCAGTGATAGCAGGTGATGATGCCACTACAGCTAACAAGACTCATGAGGATTTCAAGCTGCTGAGTTGTTTTATTGAGGGTAAGATTGGGAGACAGAGATCAAACATCAGCTGATGCCAGAAATGTAGGTCCAGAGTCATCACTGAGGTGAGTAAGGGCTAAACCAGCTCAAGAATTTGTCCCTGCTGTAGTAATTCCCTAAATACAGGGTTCACCCCAAGGATGGCCTTCCTGCCAAACCCTCCCTATTGGAACCTGCATTTTCCAAAGGGATGTCTTTTAGCTCTGGCCAGCACCAGGAGACAAACCTGTTTCAGGTTCTGAAGGGGAAATCAGGGGTATATTTGATGCTGTTAAATACCTGCCCACAATGTCCATTTTGTGGCTGTACCAACTGTGTGTTTGTACACCTGCCAGGCTGAACATAACCCCAAGTTTTTAATATGTCTGAGTTTATTGTGTGGATCAAGTGTGTGACTCCTGCCATAGAATCACAGAATGGTTTGGGTTGCAAGGACATTAAAAACCATCAAGTTCCAAGCCTCTGACATAGACAGGGAAACCTCCCATCAGACCAGGCTACTCAGAGCCCCATCAAGTCTGGTCTCAAACACTTCCAGAGATGGGGAATTCACAGCTTTTCTGGGCAACAAGATTATCCTGAAGGATTTCTGCCTGGTGGGAAGCTCACCACAATGTTTGTGGCATAAGGGGCTGCAGTCTTAGGACAGTGAGGAGTCCTTTGGCCGCCCCACTAGAACTGGGTCTGACCTGAGCTTTGTGAGGCAGCCCCTGTCACTGCTACCTGAGTGTTGATAATTGCTGCATTGTTTCTCCCTGGGTTGAATGGTTTCTTTCTAGGCAGTTGATTCAATCAGCAAAATTAATGTTGGTGGGACACAGTGTTCTCTGACATGAACCAAAGCACTGCATTAAAACAATTGAAAATACGTGTATTTTTCCTCAATTCCATGTATGTCTGGCCAATTAGATATTGCACAGCCATTTCCATACCCCGAAACTTTAACAGTTAGAGTGATGATGCTTTGCATCAATATTAGTTACACAGTCAAAAGACTCTACACACGGTAAGGTTTTGAATGCAAAGGACAAAGAGACATTTCTGCTATTGAGATTTAAAAAAAACCAAAGCACCAAACCAACAACCCCAATCCTCATCTTTTCATGATTCTATTAAAAACACTAAACAAGCAAAATGTTCCTGTATACAGAATGAAAATGCATTGGCATCTAACTCAAATTCTATAATCCCCCAAGACTCTTAGTGAAAGCCTCAAGGAAAAATTGATTTGGAAATGGATCCAGGTACAAATCTTTTAGTAGTGGGGGGGTCTCCTTATAAGATCAAAGTGTGTGTGTCCTCCTAAGGGGATCATATATACCTCATAAGAAGCTGAACATTTGGACACTTCATTTATTACAGCCTCCTTCTGGCCTCAGTTTTAGGGATACAATTAATTAACCAGGAAGAAATCAGAGTATCACTTTGCTTGTTTATTTTTATTCTGAAGCACAGAACAAAAATCTCAACCCACTCCCACAGCCCTCCCTCCCCCACCTATGCCCATACATACACAAATATTTGTACTGGTTGTATTTACAGGACATGTTTCTGGAGGCAGCTGACGGCACGGGTTGGAACAGGTAACACACTGTGGTTCTTCCCAACCTGGCCCATCCTGTCATTCTGTGAGGTGATGGAGTCACAGAATAACAAAATAAGCTGAATCACAGGAATCATTGAGTCCAACTCCTGGCCCTGCACAGCACCATCCCCAAGAGTCACACCCTGTGCCTGAGAGCATTGTCCAAACACCCCTTGAGCTCTGTCAGGCTGTGCTGTGACCACTGCCCTGGGGAGCCTGGTCAGTGCCCAGCCACCCTCTGGGGGAAGAACCTTTTCCTGATATCCAACCTAAACCTCCCCTGACACAACTTCAGGCCATTCCTGGGCTCCTGTCACTGTCACCTCAGAGCAGAGATCAGTGCCTGCCCCTCCTCTTCCCCTCGTGAGGAATTTGTAACTGCACTGAGGTCTCCCCTCAGCCTCCTCCTCTCCAGGCTGAACAGACCAAGTGCCCTCAGCCTCTCCTCAAGAGCTTCCCCTCCAGGCCCTTCCCCATCTTTGTTGCCCTCCTTTGGGCACTCTCTAATAGTTTAATGTTTTTCTTACATTGTGGCACCCAAAGCTGCCCCCAGCACTCGAGGTGAGGCTGTCCCAGCCCAGAGCAGAGCAGGACAATCCCTCCCTTGCCCGGCTGGCGATGCTGGGCCTGATGTCTCCAGGACAGGGATGTCCCTCCTGGCTGCCAGGGCACTGCTGGCTCCTGTTCAACTTGCCATTGATGTCCCCAGGACAGGGATGTCCCTCCTGGCTGCCAGGGCACTGCTGGCTCATGTTCAATCTGCCATTGATCAGAACCCCCAGGTCCCTTTCCCTGGAGCTGCTCTCCAGCCTCTCATTCCCCAGTCTATCTGTACATCCAGGGCTGTCCCACCCCAGGTGCAGAATCCGGCACTTTCCCTTGTTGAACCTCACATGGTTGGTGACTGCCCAGACCTCTCATTTGTGGAGGTCTCTCTTCAGGGCTTCTCTGCCTTCGAGGGAGTCAACACCACCTCGCAGTTACCGTCCCTGGGGGTGTGTGAGGACAGACTGGACGTGTCCCTGGTGGCGTCGGATCGTGGCTCGGACTCTCGGAGCCCTTGCCCACCCTCATGGCTCCCGTGCCTACAACACCCAGAAGGCGCCGCGGAGCCGCTTCCGCCGCCGGGGCGGGCCGAGCTCGGGGCCGCCGCCGCCGTCATTGCGGACGGGACGATGTCTCGCTGCAGCCCC
>VZTZ01039311.1:113994-142096 GCA_013400955.1 Drymodes brunneopygia
ACCCGGGGTGTTCCCGGGGGTCCCCGCGCTGCTCCCGGCGCTGCTCCGCGCCCTCGCTGCGCGTTCGCAGCGGGCGGGATCGCCCCGCTCGGGGCAGGAGCACGCCTGGCTGCGGGGGAGGTGTTTGTGAATGTAATGGGAAGTTTTCCCGTGGAGGGTGGGCGGTCGCCGGTGTGGGGACACGGGAAGGTTCTCGGCGGTGTGGCCCCGGAAAGACTCCAAAGGGCAAGGGCCGGAGGGAGCCCGTAGGGTTGGGGCTGGTCGCTGCGAGGGCTGGAGGCCTCTGGAGGACTTTGAATTACCCTGTGGTTTCAGCACAGCGTGGTAAAAGTTCTTTTTGCTGCCAAGAATAAGGTTACAGGCCTCACTTTGAAGAGAGCATGAGCAGTCCGAGACTAGTGCTTCAGCTCGAAACATTTAATATGTGTGGTTCTGAATATCACAATAAAAACATAAAGTGCTTTCCTCTGCCGGCTTTTTCCTTTCCAGAGTGCTTTTTTTTTTGATGCAGTTAGTGCTGCATCCTCTTGAAGAGGAGACTTGTAGTGACAGAACAAAGGTAGTGGTTTCAAAGTCAAAGAGATTAAGTTTAGATTGGATATTAGGAAGAAATTCTTCACTGTGAGGAAACTGGCACAGTGGAGTTATGTTATCTTCTGGAGAAGCTGTGGCAGCTCCATCCCTTGAAGTGTTTAAGGCCAGATTGATGGGGCTTGGAGAAGCCTGGGATAGTGGAAGGGGCCACTATGGCAGGGGGTTGGAATGAGATGGTCTTTAAGGTCCCTTCCAACGCAAACCATTCGGTGAGATCAGTGTGGGTATGCCCAGGCACAAGAGCAGTTAGTAGGAATCTAAGCAGAGGAGTTTGTGCATTAATTTGGTTCTTGCAGCTGAAAATGAATGAACAAACTTAAACCTACCTCATTTGGCTGCACACATTGTCTCAGTGGGATGGTGACTTGCAGATCAGGTAACATGATCTCACAACCACAGGCTGGTCTGAGTAGTTCCTGTGGCACACCTGCTGTCCAGGTGGGTGTCCATTCCTGCCTCTTGTTCTCCATGAGCAGAGCCAGAAAACTGTTCATGCCATTAATTTCTGCCACTTCAGCTTTTTGAATTGGCTCCCCTGGGCCCAATGAGAATTGGTTCTGATGGAGGGGAACAGATGGGAATGTAGCACCTTCCAATTTAGTTTAATATATGCTCCCTGGAAAGCTACTCTTGGGTACAGTTTTATGTGTTAAAACTCCCCATTGTTCCCTTTACAAATAGCAGCAAGAGATTCAGGGAATAGTTCTTAAAATGATTTTGAGGGGTAGAAGGGAGGAAGAAATCTGAATGGCTCAAGAAGTGTCTTTTTCCAGCTGTTCATGAGGTCTTTTACAGAAATTCCTGCAAGATGAAATAGTCCTTCATTGGAAATCTTTGGTTTGATACTCTTTACCCTTTAAAGACTGCTGAAACTTTAAATTTGAACTTTGTACATAGATTTGCACTAAAAATTAACGTCTGCTTCTCTTAGTGAGTTGAAATCATGAGTTTCCAGTGTGTTCTGTTGCAAAAGAGATGCAAACTCTTGTTTTTGTTGGTGCATTGTGGAAGGAAGCATGCAGGGTGTGTATCCCTACGGTTGAAATCAGGAAGTTGTGGAAATGGAGTATGAAATATCTCAATGAATGGTAAGCGGTGCTCAAAGGTCAGCTCAGAGCACTGCTGGTGTGTGGACAGAGTCAGGAGAAACCTGTGCTTGTCCATACCCCTCCTTGAAGAGTTTTTGTGGGCATCTGAAATGACTGGAGAGTCAGGATTAGGGATTGCATATCCTGAATGTGTTAGAAGGCTTTGGAGAGCTCTTAGATTAAAAGATTACAGTAATTATATGAGTAACCCTGGCAAAGGATTGCTACAGAAATAACAATCCAAACTGAAGAATTCCTTAATTGTTTTTATATCAACAGTGTGGAGGGAGGGAAGCTCACAAACCTTTACCTGGTCACATTCTTGGTGGAGGACAGCTGGGAAAAAGCAGCTTGTTGACTTACAAGAAATAGAGGATTTGTACTGAGGAGAGACTTTCTGATTAGGAAAGAGATGTGTTGAAAGAACTGAAATTTTTCTGAGGGTCATTTCCCACGAGTCCTAGATTTGTTTTGATGTGATGGGTGTAGTGTGGGCATTGCATCTGCCCTTTGTAGCCTGATTAATTTTCTTAATTCCTCAACTCCTATTTCATGGTTGCAGATTGGGGTTTCCATAATTAACAGGAATTTGGCAAGGGAACAGTGAGAGAAGAGAGCCTGGGGACTGATAAACAGGAATCCTTGGAGTGCATAATCCTCTTAAATAAAGGAGTAAGGTGTTTTGAACAATCCCTCAATAGCCTGAAGACTTCTTTGTCATCAAGGAGCATCTTGTGCTAATGTAACTGATAACTTCAGGGATGAGTCCTGGGGATGGGTTTATGCTCCTCTGCACTCTCAGGAGCTCCCCAGAACTGTCCCTGTTGTGTCCTCCTCAGGCCTTGCATTTGTTGGCAGAGGAAGAAGAAAGGAGATGGTCATAAAAACGTAAATTGAACATGTAGAAAATATTGAAAGGAATTCTCAGAAGTAAGCTGAAGGTCTATAATTGATGGAAGATAAAGAAGGGGGGTTGGGATGTGTGTGTGGGAAAAGAGATACAGCATTTTAAGCAGCACTTCCCGTACCTCAGTCCTTCCCTGAGTCTCCCCTGCAGTGGCCTCCACTTTCCCCACTTTTATGTTGGAGCTCCTGTGATTTCTAAGGCTTTCTTCTTTCCTTACATAGGTAATAGAAAAAAAGGGAATATCTTCCTTCATCTCCAAGTTCTGTGGCTGTTTGAAGGAGCAATAGAGGAAGAATTTCAGTCTTCTGGCAATGCAGGTGTCAGCTCAGGTCCTTGTGGAGAGGAATCTGCTGTTTCACATTCCCTTTATTCTGGGCTTGTTTTATGAGCAGCCTCAGATGCTACCTCAGCTTCCAAATTTCCTCTTTTTTTGGCTTGGGGTAATATAGGTAAGAAGGAGACACTTTGATTGGATTTGTGTCCATAGGAAACCTTTCATGAAGTCCTGAAAATAAGTTTTGTACTTCATATAGTTTGGATAAAGAAGAGATTCAGCCTTTACTGCCAGTGCTGTCATCTGGTTTGCACAACCCAAATAGGGAAGGGCTTGGACTAAATGACCTTTAAAGATCCCTTCCAACCCAAACCATTCTATGATTCCATGAAATGCAGCTTGAGTTGCATTGTTTTAAATGAGATTTGTGCCTGAGAGGTGTTGCTGCTCAAGGAGTGCCTGAAAGCTCAGTGTGAAGTGTTTAAATTCCATGTGTGCTTTAACATACCTCATAAACGGATCAGTTTTCTTTTTAACGTGTAAATTCCTATTTAGACTCCATGATAAATAATAGGGTATTTTTCTAGAAAGGATTGTTAATTGTAATCCACAAATGAGCTTTAAGTCCTGCTTGAGCCTATGGATTATGAGTTTTTTTCCTAAGAGGTAAATGAGGTGGATTTTCCAGTTATTTGTACTGCAGTGAGTTCTGTTCTTGACTGGGCCTTGTTGCCTGGAAATGCCAGAGTGACCAGCAGCAGTCAGTGGTGTTGGAGTAACTCTGTCCCTTAGTTTCTAATAAGATTTCTTGACTGTAAAACAGCTGGTGTTCCACATACAGGCTTATACCCCATTGCTAAATTTAGATCTTGCTTTTCAAGCCTCCCCTGAGGCAGCAGGGGTTGGGTACTTGAGCACTTTTCACAACTGCTTGGTTTTCCTGTGCAATGGACCAAAGTAGGCTCTTGCCACAGTACATCTCACATTTTAGCTGTGTAGAAGTTAAAGTACTGGAAAGCCAAAACAAATGCATCTTGCTATTTGTATAACTTTATTTTTAAACCACAAACTGAACAGGGGTGGGGCAGAAATGGACAGTCTGCCTGGGAAAGATTGTCCAGTCTCTTATTTTATTTTTAAATGAAAGGTCTTAAAGGTCTATTAGAGGCCTTTGTTTGACCTGGTAATGTTGTATTGGAACTCTTGACTTGAAAAAATATAACATTTCCCCTGTGCTTTTGGGAAGAGTTGGATTTGATAAGACTTGTCCTAATGCCCTAGGACTTCATCTGGAGCCTTCACCTTTGTGACTTGGCCTGTAATTTAGATGTGAGCATTAAAATAGCATCACCAATGGGTTTGGCTTTTGCTGGCTCACAGCTGAAGAGCATTTTTTTAAAAAAATTTTTTCCTCCAGTCTTCATGAAACAGCATGTATTTACACCTAAGCACCCAGATTTGTTCTGGTAAAATTATTTGTCTGGATGGGTTTGGAAGTTGTGAAGCAAGTCCTGGGTGGAAGCTGAGACTTGGCTGCTATTTCTGACTCATACCTGCTGTGAACTTGGGCATGCCATTTCCACTTTCCACCTGCTTCCTTCTCATCTTGTATCTGTCCTAAGTAAATTGCCAGCTGCTTGCAGCCAGGGCTTGCTCTTTGTGCCACGTGGAGCAGAACCTCATCCTGACCCATGGCCCTGCTGCTCCCACTCTGCTGATAAAAATGTTCCTGCTGCAGGTGGGACCAGGAACACAAGTACAGAACTGTATCAAGCCACTTAAAAAACCCCCAAAACTCAGACTCATCCAGCCCAGAGACTGCAAGGTGATTTTTAGGTTTTTTTTCCATAAATCGCTTCAGAAATATATTGCTCTCCAGACATTTGTTCATGCTAAGCTGCCTCTCTCTGGAGACAGCAAATGGCTCAAATCTATAGCCAGGCTTTTTGAACCAGCTGTATTTTCTCTGAAGAAAGGCAATACAATAATGTAAGAAGCACAAATGGTTTTCAAGGGTAAATCCATACAAAGCTTAAATTCTAAGCTGTCTTTTAGATATCAGCGCCTAAAATTTTTTTTGATAGTTTAGAAAATGCTCAAAAGCTTTTTATCCTTGAAAAATAAATTTATACAGTCTTCTGAAAATGGAGGATTGACAAACTTAGGCTTTCAAAAACATTTTTGTGCAATCTTATAAATATCTGAAAATAGATCTGGAATGAACAGTTGAACTGGGAGTGTAGAATTTCTGTAAGGTGTAGAGAAATGTGACTATTTCTCAGTTTGTCAACAACAAAGAGACTGTGGAGTCTCCCTCACTGGAGATATTCAGGAACCATCTGGACACAGTCCTGTGCAGTGTGCTGTAGGATGACCCTGCTTGAGCAGGGAGGTTGGACCAAATGACTCACTGTGATACCTTCCAACCTGACCCATTCAGTGATTTTGATTTTGATTTTTTTCAGAGTACTGAAATTGCTCAGTGACAGATCTGTAGCAAGCAAACATCCCTTTCTTACTTTGCCGGTGGATTTGTCAGTGGTTGGGCTCAGACTCTGTAAAACTTAGATTTGAATCAGTTTGGTATTGCATGTTTGTTCTTTCCCCTTGTAGGCCTATTTTCAAGCAGTCATTCCCATTCTCCTGGAAGCCTGGAGTGTTCTCCCCAAGGCATCTCTGGTGGTGAGGACTGTAACAGCTCCTTCCCAAGGGCATCATCCTCTGCTGTCCTCAGGGTTGGGTTTCACCCAGGCACATCTCATGTATCTTGTGACCATGAGGGTTTGCCTGAGTGGCTGGGCTCAGGTAGATCAATTCTCTGCTCTCCTGACCAGCATTCCAGCTGTTCCTGTTTTATTTTGCCTCTCCTTTGCTGGAGGCAGGCTGTTCCTCACCAGATGTGCCCTTGAGCTGATGCAGGTGCAGGGCCTTGCAGCCCTGCCTAGGAAGGCCAAGTCCTCAGCTGATGACGAAGATCATCCTATGCTGTCTTCTGTAGCTGTGGCTTCTCTCTCCCCTCCCACAGCTAGCCTGGTAGCCCTGTTCATTAAGTCTCAGATGTGTTTTCATAAAAGCATAGAATCACAAAATGGTTTGGGTAGGAAGGTGACTGAAGATCATCTTGTTCCACCCCCTGCCATGGGCAGGGACACTGTTCACTAGACTATGTTGCTCCAAGCATGTCCAAACTGGCCTGGAACACTTCCAGGGATGGGGCAGCCACAGCTCTGGACAACCTGTGCTAGGGCCTCCCCACCTTCGCAGTACAGGTTTTTTTCCTAATATCCAATTTAAATGTGCTCTCTTTCACTTTGTAGCCATTCCCCCTCGTCCTGTCACGACATGCCCTTGTCAATAGTCTTGCCCCAACTTTCCTCTAAGTTCCCTTCAGGTACAGAAGGGAATTAGGTCACCTCAAAGCCTTCTCTTTTCTAGGCTGAATGATCCCAGTTCTCTCAGACTTTCCTCACAGCACCCACCCCTCTGATCCCCTTGGTGCCTCCTCTGGACTCACTCCAGCAGCTCCACATTGTTCCTGTGCTGGGACCCCAGAGCTGGACACAGCTCTGCAGGTGGGGTCTCACCTGAGCGGGGCAGAGGGGCAAAATCCCCTCCCTCACCCTGCCCACCCTGCTTTGGATGCAGCGCAGGGCACAGTTGGCTTTTGTATGACTTTTCCTAAGGATTCCACATGGATTCTGTCTGTTACTGCTTTGTATTTCCTGGCCTAACGAGTTCTGCAACAGTATTTGTTGTGATTTAGGTTGAAACCCCACAGGTCACTAAGCTGAAGTGCACTTTTGCCAGTTTCCTTACAAGTTTACTGCATCCTAGTCTGCACCTTTCTCTATGGAGTTTTACATTGTGTCTGTGTGAAGCTGAGGATTTGCTGCAGCTCCTCAGAGAGCAGCAGAAGGTGGCTGGAGTTAAACCCTGCGTTTGCCAGTGCTTTCTAAGAACAGAATAAAGACTTTGGGTTTAGCAATAGCACTGATGTGTGTAGGCTGCTTCTGGCATGGTTTGGTTTTTCTGTTCACTCCTTTGACTATAACTGAAGCATAAAAGCAGTGTAGCACTAAACTTTAATTGGCAAAAGAGAACCCTGGAGCTCTGTGATGGAAATGTGTGTACATGGATCTTGTTTCTGCATATTTACTAGCCCATAGAAATTCTGTTATTATAAATTAATAATGCATCCTAACAAATTCTGTACATTATCATAAGAATACCTTTTTACTTCTTTCTCCTTAAAAGCTTTTACTCCCTTCCTAAAAAGAGAAAAAGAAAAAAATATTCCCTTGTTCAGATGTGCCTGAATATGTATATGGAACAGTCTGGGGACCATGGTTCAGGATCTGTTATTTTGATTTCAACTGCACTATTTCCTTCCTTAAGTCGTAGTTGGTAAAGTTTTAGAGGAGCTAAAGGGGTAAATAGTAACATATTGGTGTATATATTTGGGATCCTGTGTTAGGATTGTGCCTTCCCAGGTTCACTCCATGTATAAATTAAGGTTTTGATGTCAAACACTTGCTGGGAGTAAATTGGTTCTGATCCCCTCAAAGCTATAGTGTTTGAAAAAGCATATAAATATAGGTGTGCATCCTATTTATACCAGAAGCCCTCTCCCTTCTCATCTCAAGCTTTCTTCTGTGGTATCATTCTGTGCATTTGCTGTCAGCATTCCTTTCCCTTCAGCACAGATGCAGCCATTCTCCTTGGCTTTTTGTTGTCAGCACACACTGTGCTCTTTTTCTACAACTGTGTTGTGTTGTCTTCTTTTTTCAGCACCAGAGTTGTGAGAACTAAACTGAAAATCACTCTGGTGGAGTATCTGGAGAGCTGTGTTTCCTCATGAGCCTGAATGTGTGTCCAGCAGTGATGCCATAGCTGGGAATCTGTTGAAAAAAAGATCTCCTGCTGTCTGTCTTAGTTGGCATCAGGTTTTTCCTGGGCTGAGGGACCCTGGAGCTCCTCAGTATCTCCCATTGTCTGGTCGGGGCTGTGCTCTGTTCACAGGAGGTGTCACATAGTACCAGTGTTGTAACAGCCTCTGAATACTGGGATTTTGGTTCTGCTTTGTCACTTTGCAGAATTTCTGAGAAGATAAAAATGTGTTAGTTTGCAAATGAAAGCAGTGCTTAAGAAGTTGTTTCTGTCTGTCAGGAGGAATCCTGATAACTACTCAATATGAGAAACCTCCCCTAATTTCTGGTAAACTGAGTAATCACCGTAATAGGTGAACTACAGATGTTTAATGTCATAGAATGTCAGTGAGTGAGGCTCCAGAGCTGCTTTTGAAAACATGAGCTGCTCATGACTTTTTGCTATGATCATTGATTGATATGCACTTACTTGGTGGGACATTTTTTTAATCAAGTCTAACAGAGGAGTGGATTAATGGTTTGTGCTCTCTTTTTTTTTTTCTTTCCAGTTCAACAGAATGGAGTCCGACACTGCTCCTACACGGCATCCAGGAAAAACCTGTATGTTAACAAAAACACAAAGGTTATCTGTCAAGGTTTTACAGGCAAACAGGTAGGTTCATGAATTATTTCTTCTATCAGCCGTTCAGTCAGAAAGTTAATTGCTCAGAAAACTTAATTATACATGAAATGGCTTATGTACTGCCTCTGTGTTGATAGGAAGCTGGATTTCCTTCACCATCAGGAAGGTCCCTTCAGCACTGTAGTTTACTTTCTTTAGCCCAAATACTTGTGCACAAGCTTGAAGTTGGTTTTGAGTAATCTCTATTGTAGTGCTTTTCATTTTTGTTTTTCATACTATATGCAGCTGAAAGGGTTTCTTTGTAAAAGGATATTTGCAAAAAAACTGCCAAAACCTGACTGTTTTAGAAGTGCTTCTTTCACAACTGCATTTCAGTATCAATGTTTATGAATTAAATTTCTGGTTTTATTTCAGGATATTTAATAATTTTCTCAGATTCAGTCTTTTACACTTTTGCAGGCAGAGAAAGCTGCTTTTGTAAAACTACCAGCTAGTCATGGATGAGCATGCTAATTTCTTCTATTTCACTGTAGTGTTTGTCATCTGCCAGACTTGATGTGGAAAAGAAACTGTGGCTGCTGTGTCTGCAGGTGTATTAGCAGCACACAACAAAATACCCTTTAGCATGTAACCACAGTGCTCTGATAAAAAAAAAAAGAGCACATTAGCATATTCCAAATGCATTTAAAACATGTGGATGCACTCTTCAAAATATCTGATTGTATATGTGTAGTGAAAACTTCCCTTCTTATTGTAAATTTAAGTGACATAAATTGCCTGCAGAATTATAGATAATGTCAAACTTTTTGGTTAACATTATTTGCTATTGCATGCCTTCTAACTTCACTTATTTTCTCTCTCATAGGGCACCTTTCACAGCCAGCAGGCATTGGACTATGGCACCAATCTAGTTGGAGGAATCTCTCCAGGGAAAGGGGGAAAAACTCATCTAGGTCTGCCTGTGTTTAATTCTGTGAAGGAGGTAATTTGCAGCAATGACTGGAGGGCACAGAGTTTAATACTGCTGAAGGGCTCCTTATTTCATTGCTCACACTGGAGGGACAAATATTTGAGCCATGGATGTCACTGGGCAAAGAGTGAAATAGAAGCCTTGTAAAAGAGGGAGCATTCAGGGTGGTCAGGCACAAATTTGGCTTCCACTGGGAAGTTCATAGAGTCTGGGTACGCTTGCTTTATGAATACAGCTAGTTTCTGATTAATTCTGCTGTGCATGATGAATTTTTAGCAAACAGCTATGTAAGAGTATTTTGGATGGTGATCATGGGGCAGATCCCCTCCAGACAGTGGTCAGTTCTCAGTTCCCTAGTTGTGTCCCATCTTCAGGGAATTTAACACTTGCTTAGGTTATAGTAAATGAATACACGTCCTTAATTCATGCTTGAGAATGGATGTATTTTAAATGCCTTGTTGTTGAACGTTCTCTCCAGCCCCAATAAACACACGATGTGTTTCCTTTTGTGTCCACTGCAGGCCAAAGAACAAACAGGTGCTTCAGCCTCTGTCATCTACGTCCCTCCCCCGTTTGCTGCTGCTGCCATCAACGAGGCCATCGATGCAGAGATGCCCCTGGTGGTTTGCATCACTGAGGGCATCCCCCAGCAGGACATGGTGCGCGTCAAACACCGGCTGCTGCGGCAGGGCAAGACCCGCCTGGTGGGCCCCAACTGCCCTGGGGTCATCAATGTAAGTGACCTCTGGCTTTGCTCCAAGGCTGAGCTGTTCCTAGTGCTGGTTTGAATGTTCCATCTGACTTCTCCCACTCTTTCCTTAGCCTGGAGAATGTAAAATTGGTATCATGCCTGGTCACATTCACAAGAAAGGAAGAATTGGTGAGTTTTTGAATATTTATGCGTCGTCTAAAACACAAGTTCGGTGCTCTAGTGTTCTTCCTCGTGAAGCAAGGCACATGCTACCCTAAAGAGAGTTGATAATACTGTAGGACAGCTTGTCTGTCCTCAGTTTGTATGTGAATTCTGGCATTAGCAACCCTGAGGGCCAAAATCAGAAAGTCTTCCATAGTGGGCACAGGGTGCTGATGGTAGAGACAAAGCAATTGGGAATTCCCTTAGGTAATGTGACTGACTTGGTATCCTCAAAGGAGAGTCTTAAGGAAAATTCCATTTTTCTTGGGATTTGAGACTGTTAAGCTCTCCAACACTATTCCTTCCAACAGCTTGGCTGCTTAGGACTGGGATCCTGCTCTTCCAGTGATCTCAGTACTACAGAAAAGAGACTACAGACCGGTTTATAACATAGTTCAGACAACTATAAAACCATCCCAAGTGGTGACAAATATACCCAATTTTCAGGCAGAAAGGCAGTAGATTCCTCATAATCAGTGTTAGTTACACCCCCTGTGTGTAATGAGTTACACACCCTGTTACATGCAGGTCTCTTGGCCTGACTTCTGTCAGCACCTTATTGTAAACCATAAAAATAACAACTTGAGTTTTTTTTCAAATAATGCAGTTCAAGAGCTGTAGAGAAAATTCTTCCATAATGTACATTTGTACTTAAGTAGAGCTTCAGAAATATTGTTGTAGACAGCATATACTGCTGTTGCCTGTCTGCAAGGTAACCAGTTTCACTTGAGCACAGTAGTACCCTTTGCAACATCACCATTTTTTTGATGGAAAGTGTGTTCATTGTGGGAAAGCCTGTTCAGTGCTGTTGAACTACAGGTACTCAGTGCAGTTTTTCTAGCATGAGGAGCTATCTCTGCTGCATAACCACTTCTGACTTGAGAATAGACTGCACCTAGAGAATGCTGAAAGATACCTTAGCACTCATGATCCACCTCCAGCTTTCACAAGTACCCATAAACCTGGAATTGAAAAATCAAATGGCTGCAATTATGCCCTTTATAAGAACCACTGACACATTGCTCTATGACTGTAAAAGGTAGCATCAACCAATGTTGCCCTGAGCTCCCTTCTGAATCAAAGTTCTGTTCTGATTTTCTAAATATATGCTAGAAATGTGTTGCAGTCA
Organism: Drymodes brunneopygia; assembly: GCA_013400955.1. NCBI lineage: Eukaryota > Metazoa > Chordata > Aves > Passeriformes > Petroicidae > Drymodes > Drymodes brunneopygia. Next base: position 125,378 of record VZTZ01039311.1, read on the forward strand.
CAAGTTATTAGAATCTGAATGCAAGGCACATCAAGTGCAAAAGAATATTTAAAATCCAGTAGCTCTGCTGTTGTTGGAAATGTTTTCAATGGTGATCCAAAGATCAAGGAATAAAAATGTAGCTTTGCTGCCCTCCCAGTTTCATCTAACACTGTGACCTTTGGTGATGTTCTCCCCATCTGAATATACTGTGATGCAAGGTCTAAAAATAGCCAGTCTTGGACTTTCATCTGTAGCTTCTCTGAGGCAATCTGATCTTAATGATAAACAGGGAGGCCTTTTCAAACATAGCAAGAAAAAAACGCTGTGCTAGAACACATCTGAGCTGGCCAGCAGTATAAATAGTTGAGAAAACTCAGGTTCTTAGTCAGTGGTGTGTTTTCTCCTCTGTTCATGCAAGGTACATACTATATTCCTTGTTGGATGGCTTGAAATAGATGGAAGATGATGTCTGTTTTTCCTGAAAACCTTGCCTTTTGTAGTCTTAACAGAAGTCTTGACTTGAAAAAATGAACAAAAAGCCATGCAAATATTTTGCCCCTGCTCTAAGCTCTGTGCTACCTTCCACCCTGAATTTAAAGCTGGGGTTGTGGTCTCTTGTGGTATTGTAATGTAAATGCCAGATGTGTTCTGTAGAGCAGCAACAAATACTTTAATAGTAATAACTTGCATTTGTGCAGCATTTTTCTATTCTGGAAGATCTCTCGTGTGCCTGGCCATACTGGGGGTGTGTTTAATACAGAATTATTTTGTTAACTGTTGAGCTGCAACTTTGTTTCAAGTCCAGAGCATCTGCTCCACAAATACAAGATAAGAAGTATGTTCTTCTATTTGCTTTTCAGTTTTCTTTCCTGGCAAGGCTTTAGTGTGACAGAAATATTATTGACTTCCTGGGCAGCTTTAGTCCATTGACAGTTAAGTGTCAAAAGGTGACAACCAAGAAATAGTACAGAAAGAATCTTACAAAGTGTTTTGGCAAGGACAGCTGGAAAACCTGGAATCTCATGTAGTTTACTGAGGTGATTTTCGTTAGTACAAAAACAGCTGCCTCTAGTTAAACTGCTGTGTTAGTGTTAAGTTTATCTTCTTTTCTTTCCTCAAGGTATTGTGTCAAGATCTGGAACCTTGACGTATGAAGCTGTTCATCAGACAACACAAGTTGGGTTGGGGCAGTCTTTTTGCATTGGTAGGTTCCCTCAGAAACAGACTAATATGCTTTTTCTTCACAAGCATAAATCCAAACTAATTCCCTTTTGTAAGTGTAGAATTTGCTGAGTGGCAGAGTGGCAGTTGTGTTGAGAAATAGGATCCCTGTGTGCTGTTAAGAGTATAGCCCTTCTCTGTTACCATTTCCACATCAGGTTAATTAAAAGCCTTAAAACCAGCTCTGAACAGAGAACTGACAGCAAATATGATGTCAGTTTGGAAACAGACTGACCCAAGAAGTTTAGTATTATAAAGGATTAGGGCATTCTTAGGCATTTAGTTGGGTATGTTAAGTAAATTCTGTTTTCTTACATCAAAATTGTGGTGCTGGGGTCTTGGTCCTGCTGTGTTCATTACATTTTGTTCATGGTTTGAAAGGTGAACATTCAGATGTCAAAGCGTTCTGTAAATTGAGAAGTATTTGGAGCAGGAATTTGACACACTCTGACTTGGGTAGAGCCTTCAGAGCTGCCTTTGGGAATTCTCCTCATGCTGAAATTTACTTTGAAACATCTATTGTAAATGCCATATCTTTATCTTGAGTTACTCTTTTTTTGTGGTTTTAATTTTTTTTTAGGTATTGGAGGTGATCCCTTCAATGGAACTAATTTTATTGACTGCCTCGATGTCTTCCTGAAGGATCCTCATACTGAGGGGATCATATTGATTGGGGAGATTGGAGGAAACGCTGAAGAAGATGCAGCAGCGTTTTTGAAAGAAAATAATTCCGTAAGTCTTAAAACACTTTGCTTCCAGACACTTTCATAGTTAGCCAGCTTCTTTTGCCACATCAAGGAAAACTCAGTTCAGTTTCTCACCTCTATTTACAGAAACACCAAACAGTCATGATTTTTTTAAAGAAAAAGAGTTGAGATTAAGAGTGTTATCCAGATTAAATCTAACAGTTGGACTGGATGATTTTAGAGGTTTTCCAACCATATTCTCTAGTTCTGTGAACTGGAGAGCAGTGTCAACTTTAGAATTTTATTCTTGTGACAATATTTTTAGTGATTTTTTTTTGTAGTATCCATGGGTCTGTAGAGAGATTTAAAGTTTCTGTTTGCTTCTGCTTTATGGTGATTATTGGAAGAGGAAGTATTCCACACTCCTTTGTGCTGTCTGAGCTTTTTAATAACTTCGCCTGGCGAGTTGATATTTAAATAAAAGATACAAAATGAACAATCTGCCGCCTGGAACTGCTTTTCCTCTCATCCTCCTCCACATAACACATTTCTCTCTCCCCAGGGCCCCAATGCCAAGCCAGTGGTGTCCTTCATAGCTGGCCTGACGGCCCCTCCGGGCCGGCGGATGGGCCACGCCGGAGCCATCATTGCTGGGGGAAAGGGGGGAGCCAAGGAGAAGATTGCAGCCCTCCAGAGTGCAGGGGTGGTGGTCAGCATGTCCCCTGCTCAGCTGGGCAGCACCATCTACAAGGTTGGTTCCTCAGGCATTGGCTCATCCAGAGCAAGGAGGCACTTCTTTGGGAATACGAGTTGGGAGTCCTTCTCTTACCCAGATAACTCTGTTGCTCTGAACTTGCTTAAACATCAGAACTCTATTGGCTGGAGAAGCTGAAATTACTACATAAAAGATACGTGCACACAGTTTTATTTAATATTGTTTTATAGAAAAGTAACTAGCAAATTAGAGAAGAGATTACATTGTGCTTTCAAGTGTGACAACTTTTTGAAATTGTTTTCTGGGTGCAAAGAGCCTGAATTAATGTAAAAGATAAGAATATTATTTCTAAGTAGGGTATTTGAGGAAGGAGAGCCTTGGCATATAATTCAGAGTTATGGTTGAATTTATACAGCTGAAAAACTGAGGTGTGGAATGGGATTACTTGCATTTTACTTAATTCATATCCAAAAAAAGGGATTGCTTCACAGCTAGAAGAGATGCATAATTCAGCTCTGTCAGGTATTTTTTGTTTCCTGTGGTGACTGTATAGTACATGTATCTCTGAGGTTGCTATGGGATTCTTCGCTTCTTCTGTTGTGCTTTTTCTTTACTAAAATGAAAATCTTGATTTTGTTGCTTCCCTGGCTCGAGTGCTTTACTGGAAGGATTCTACTGCTGTTCTGATGCAGAGTTGAGTGTTTTTTGAGCTCGTTATGCTGTGTCTGGGAGCAAATGGTTCCTTGACAGCATTGCAGTCTGGCAGTGCCTGCAGTCTGGCTTTCCAGAGCTGCCTTGTTAATGTGAGTTGGGAGAATGCGTATTTTCCTTTCCCTTGGCTTGCACATGTCATGCATTTTATATTTTAATTTTTAATACCAATTTTCAATTCTTAACATCAGATTTGGTAAGATACATGCAAAGTAATTTGGAATAGAAGAGGAATAGAAGCATTTTCTGTTTTCCCTGCTGGTAACATCTGTGTGTTTTTTACAGGAGTTTGAGAAAAGGAAATTGCTGTAAGAGAAGACACTTTGGGATACTTTCTCCAAAACATCAGTGCAGCACCTGGCCTCTGCTTACCTTTTGTCTGCTAATCTTCAGTTGCCCCAATGACTTGACGTTGGTCAAAGAATCTGACTGGGAAGCCATAAACCTCCTGGCTAAACCTGTTTTGGTGTCTCCTTGTTTCAGGCATTGTCACCCCGTTGTAAATCACAGCAAATTAATAAATCTACTACTAAATCTGACCCATCTTTTGAATTCCTGAAGCAGAACCATTTCTTCGGTCATCATAAACAAAATCTTTTGTAACTTAAGCACTGCCCCTTTTTAAGGTAAAGTCGCCTGTAGAGCTGCTTTTAGGGATCAAGGCACTGACTTTATGCACATACCACACTTTGCTTTATTTTTAAGAAGTCCAGTCCTGCTTGTTCGTTGCTGGCCAGTACCTTTGAGCAACAGGCCAAAGTTTCCGTCCATTAAACCAAAGCTGCTGGATCTGAAGGGATTGGTGTTGATCCACGTGGCTGGATATGCCTGAGGTCCAGACTTTCTCTTCAAGGCTGATTAGCCATGCACAGTGCAGTCCTCTACTGGCAAGGAATTCTGTTTGTTGTGTATAGAGATGGAATTGTTATTGATAAAAAAGTAATATAATTTCACATGCAGAATATATAGTCAAAATTGTCTGTAACTATGAAGATGATTTGGTCTTTAGCTTATGTTACCTTAATTTCCACTTTATCTTAAGTATCATTGCACTGCTTGTATTCTGAAACCCAAGTAACAATGGGACACAGTGGAGGAGAATTATTATTCTCTAGAAAAGAACACAATAAGGTAACTTTCTTGTTAACCACTCCCAGCACTGTAATGGAAACTCCCATTTTTTTTACTGTGGATATAGCCCAAGTATTGTGCCTATAAATGTTGCAAGTTTTATCAGGATGGACTGAACCTCAGATTGCTTTATATAGAGGACTGAAAGTTCATGTAACCTGGCACTGTTAAAGCTAACCTTGTGTTCCATAAAGGTGCTGTTACGAAAACTTGTGTTGTTATTTATTTAAAACTGTTCTTAGTTTTCCTACTCAAATAAATCCCTGTGGAATTTCTCTTTCTGAAGCCAGCAGGTGTGTCAACACTGACATTTGCACTCCTAGAGCTAAGCCCTGATGAAGTGCATAAGGGACAGGTCATGTCTCTGCACACTGAAGGTGTATTCATGCACTTGATGTATGGGCTGGCATCAGACAGGTAATCCAGACCTTGGGACACAGAGCCCAGGTGCTGCATTGTTCACCTTGGCATGATTGACTGAAATGAGCCTGACACTCTGTCACTGGACAGCTGAAAGCAGCATTGAGCCATAAATCAGTTGATAAAGCCTATGACAACAGATAAGGATTTTTTTTTTTTTTACTAGATCTGCTCAGTTTTCTGGTGGTGCCTGTTTTAATCTGGAGCAAAAAGACTGGTGGGTGTCCTTTAGAGAAATAGCAGTGCTAAATTGTCTCAATCTGTGCAAGGGTGCAATTCCTCAGCAATGAATGTCAGGGAATTGCAGCCAGCCTTCTTACGAGCCTGATAATCAGAGTAACTCATGGTAGTGCTGTGCTGGTGCCCTTTGGGATGGGCAATGTTCCATGATGAACTGCCTGAATTTCTTCCTGTGACAGATGCTCTTCCAGGACAACTGAGGTGGAGGGAGTTTCCTGCTAGGGATTGCTCCTTAGAAGCCCTTTTAGAGGCACCAGCTATTCTAGAAGACAGCTATAAACTCCAATGATTGCTGCCCCCTGAGAGAGTGTTTCCTTCTATCTTGAAATCTGAGGATGGGTTTAACAATTCAATCCTGGTTCTAAGATTTGCAGCAGTGTCTGGTGCTGCTCCTCAGCAGCTGCCTAGATATGCTTCAGCCTGGGCTTCCAATCTATTTGTGCTACCCTGGAACTGATGGCACCTCAGGATGGGGAAGGACCCTGACCTTGTCTGATAGAAAGGTTTGGTCTGCACAGTTTCCTCTTGCTGCCCAAAAATGTGCACTTGAAAAATACCAGCTAATTAATGACAGCGTCTCTCTGGAAAACATTCACATCTGTTTAGTACCATATGTTCTTGTGGATAAATATTTTGAGTAATCTGGATCTGGAAAATTGTTTATTCTTTATTAAAGGCAAAATTTAAATTAGTGTTGAGCCTTAAAGCTGTTGCTTCTTTATAACCTAGTAGTTAACTTATATAACTATAACCTGGTATAACCCAGGTAGTATTTATGTGCAACAGAAATGCTGCCAGTGTTGGTGTTCTCAAAACATTTTTTGAAACAGTCCTTTTTGTGTTTCTTGATCTATGCTTGACAATGGCATCAATCTGTAAATCACTTTTCCTTTTGAGAGATGAATTCTCAAAGTTCATTTTGGTCAGGGAAATTTATTGCCACGCTGATTTTTTTCAAGAAAGAGAGCAGGATATAGACCTCCCTTGGGTTTTTTTCTCTTACTGGACAATATTTGGTTCTGGATGATCCCTAATACTTTCCAGTGGTTGGATTCCCTGGTAGCAGCCAGGTGTCAGTGCAGATTGAGCCAGAAAATGCCAGAAAGAGACACATTTTGAGGGGTCTCAAGAAGAACCTCTGACTCCTGTGCTGGTGGATTCAAAGCAATGCCCAAAGAACAAAGTCTTAATTTTGTTGAAACTGTAGAATGAAGTCTTGTGCTCCAGCGTAGCCATTTACTCAGTTCATCATCACCTTCACCTCCCCTTTCCCACTGCCTGTTGCTGGTCAGGATCAGATGACAGCTTTTCCTAGGAAGGGCTGTCTGATACCAGGGGCAGGAGCCTGCAGGTGATTCTGCAAGGTGGCAGTAGGAGCTGTGCTGCTGTGGGTACCTGGCAGCAGCAAGTTCTGGGTGTTTCACACAGTGGGCTGTTCCTCCTGGAGCATCTGTACAGAGCTGGGAGTGCTGAGACAGCCTCCAACGTTGGGGTGACTGGAGATAGCTGGTGTAGGGGGAAGACCAGGTTTAATGTTTTCCACAGAAATTTTAACACCAAAACAACGACAAAAAAAGTCTCTTGGACATCAACTTGCAGCACTCCAGTAGCAATTAAATGAGGTTTGTGCTACTGGCCATATTGTTATATAATTATTTTTCCTGAGTTATTTAATAAGGGGTTAAAAATGTATTTCTCTGTCAGAGATTAAATCCCAGCACAGGGTGGTGCAGTTGGTCTGTAATTAAGGCTGCATTGGGAACTGCTCTCTGATTTGCATCCAACCTTTGCTCTGTGCAGCCCAAGGCTCTGAGGACCCTTCACCGAGGGCTGATTGAGGTGAGTGCTGGGGGTAAGGTATTTCACAGTGTAGGGTAAATAATGCACAATCCCGAAATTATCTGCCTCTTCCTCCTTTCCTACTTGGGCTGTGTGATGAGCCATGGAGCCCTGAGACTGAATGTGTGATGGAGGTGATTCTGTGATACAGGAGTTAAAACCTGTTAGGTGACATTGTTAGGGAGAAGTTACTTCAGGATGTCCCCTCTCCATGTATCTCTGTGAGTTTGTGTGTGTGGTGAACTGACCTGAAACCAATGTCAGCAATTTTGGAAAGTTTCTTGACTCAGAAATGCTGAAACACTTTCAGTTTTCTAAAGGAATTTGTCAGCTTGTCCCATTTGAACATGTGGTGCGAGCAGGGTATTTTCCTAGAAGTGGAAATACGAGTTTTGCTGAAGTTGAAAATCTCAGGTAACTTGCTCTGAGTTGCACCAGGGTTGTGTTTTGTTTGTTTGTTTTGTGTGTGGTGTGTTGTTTAGATTTTTTTGTTTCACGGGGTTTTTTTGTTGTTTTGTTTTGGGTTTATTTATTTGGGTGGGTTGTGTTTTTTTGGTTTGTTTTCTTTTGTTGGGTCTTTCTTTTTTTTTTTGCTTTTTGGTGGAAGTTTTCCTTGATTCCAGATCCCCCCTGATACTCGTTGGACCTGCTGACCATCCATAGCTCACTCACAGGACTGAGATCCAGGCAATTCACTGCCACTCAGAGCATCCAAAAACCTTTGTTAAACCTGACTTGCTTTCTGCAGCAGTTACATGATCTCTAAAGAAAAGACAAGAGATGGCTCTCTGTTTACACAAACCACATAAATTTATAGGACTGGGAGTAAACCCGTGTTTGTGTGCTATAATGAGTAACTACACAGAGCGGTGTTGGGGTGCTGGGAGTAGGAGCAGCATCCTGTAACGATGTCTGTGCTGTGCAGATACAGAATTGAGGGTCCCTTAAAACCTATTTTGTTGCTGTAAAAGACAGCACAGCAAATTTAGTTTCCAGCACATCTGTAGCATTATGAGATAGATGCTTTAAAAAACCCCAGCAGCCTCCAAGCCTGTTCCTTTCCATTTGCTGTTTTGCTCTCTAGGTGGCAGATTTTGACTCCAAAATGTGGGTTTGGTTCCTGCTCTGAACTCGGGCTCAAAGCATGCCAGAGAAATAGAAGATGAAAACAAACCACTGCTACTTTATTCTTTCTGTGTTAGATTGATTTATGATCATATCCTTTTATATGAGTTGGAGAGAGGTGTTAAAGAACCTGCCTGGTTTCCTCATGGTGTTCACACTACACTTGTGATGTTGAAATGTCTTCTTGCTTTTCTTGCTGTATGTAGTCTGAAATGTATGGGTTTGGCAGTCAAATGGGACCTGCCTTAGAGAAATACCTGTCTTCATTTTGAAACAGGCAAGAAATGGCTTAGACTGTTTCTTCAAGGTCTTAGCAACTCTGACTTTACTTTTTATTCTTTTATCCAGTTGTTTGCTCCTTGGAAGAAAAGCATTGGTGCTGCTGTGCCCACCAGGCTCTGTAACCTCCAGGGCAAAGTGTCAGCTGTGCCATCAGGGCTGGGGCCAGTCCTGCTCCTCCCAGTGCCAGCTGGGCACCAGACCAGTCTGGTTTAGTGAAACCAACCCAGTCTCGTGGGAGCTGTCCCTGCCCATGGCAGGGGGTTGGAACTGGATGATCTTCTGAGGTCCCTTCCAACACAAACCCTTCTGTGATTCCACGATTTGAGGTCTGAAGTGGCAGCCCTTGCATGGAAGAGGCTGCCAGGGCTCTTGTGGGCCAGGAGCTGTGTCTGGGAACAGCTGCTGTGTGTGTGGAGCCAGATGTGTGCATGCAAAAGTGTCCCTGAATTATCTGTACCCTGAAGGATGGTGCCTTGCTCAAGGTCACCCTCTCCTCCCTCGTTCTGCTTTCAGACTGCAAGTCTGATTGCTGACTGGGGCCCTTGCTGCAAGGAGGAGAAGCAATAGGCAGGAGATTCAGCCTCCAATCATTTCAGTCATTTAACTGAGTGTATTTTATTTATCTTTCTGTAGGCAACTGTTATGTTTGTTCGAGACAGGCACTAAATTTTTTTTTCTTCCCCAGACTATAGATGACTTGGATGTAAATCCAGCCAAAGCTCACAGATGCCAGCCTAGACTGTGGCTCAGCCTTGTCCTGAAACAGGGAATTTGAGGCAAGATCTGTATCCATATGCCAAAGTTTAGACATGTGGTTGAATGCAGTGCTTGGGGAGCACATAAGAAACAAGGCAAGGACAGCAGAGCCTCTGAAATGGTCACGTTTCAGGCATGTTTGATCTCTGACCTCTCCTGGTTAGAGCAGGAACTCAGACACCCACACCTGCATGGAGACAGCCACACCTGCAGGACAGCTTGGCTGGCTCTGCCTGGAGCTGCCATCTCCCTCCCCTTGGCCAAGTGACTTACCCAAAGTCATGCTGGAAGTCAAGTTGCCACTCCCACTCTTCCAAAAAGTCACCTGAGCTTTCCTCCCAGTTTTAAATCAGTGCCATTTTACTCAGCATGTGCCATGTCATCCTCATTTCTGATGCATTGGAACACAGCAGCAGATCCGTACTTTTCAATTTGTCCTATTTATGGTACAGCCCATTTCTGTTCCAAAACACAGTTAATAATTTATTTAATGTGTCTTTTATAAAACACTTGAGAGCACTGAGATCTGATTCTGTACAGGGAATGAAATCATACAGCATTAATCCACTCCTTCGTGCAATGATGGAAAACAATATAATTAGAAGCCATTCTTTCAGCCTGGAAGTTGTAATTGGATTGTGAATTTTATAGCACCAGCCTTCAAAGAATAAACAAGAATTAGTCAACTAAAGAAAATATGCTCAGCTTGTTTCCAGCAGGGGCTGTCTTCGGTGGTTAACTTTAGGGGTTATTGTTGTTTGTTCATTGTTTTATTTGCTGCTGGCAAAATAAGGCATCCTTGGAGGTTTCAAACATGGATTTTTTTTTTCCCTAGGAAAACCTGCTGTGGTGCTAGACACTCAGCCTGAAGCACCTGCAGTCCTCCTGTCCTCTTTGCTTTCCACCTTGAAGTTTGCTTGGAGCACCTCTGGGTGTTTCAGTGCTCCTGTGGATCAGATTTTGAGATTTAGGGGGGAAGCCAGTGTGCCCTGAATGGGGGTGATATTGCAATGGCAAAAATGAAAGAAAAAAACCTCAAAACCCATGAAATGGGGATGTTGGAGAGCATCAGAGGCAGAAGAGAGCAGGCAGCAGGGGAATAGTGGAAGGGAAGGGGCTTGTCTGAATTTACTGCTCAACCATTTAACCTGCACTGAAGCACAGGAAAGAAACTGCTTGTCAAGGTATTTATTAGCTCTGCTTATGATAAATGGTAGAAATTATCTTGTGTGAAGCACTTAATGAGGGCTGAGTAGAAAACAGGCTTCTCCTCCAGTGGGAATCACAGAATCATTAAGGTTGGAAAAGGCCTCCAGGAGCATCAATTCCAGCTGTTAACCCAGCACTGCCAGGTCCCCACTAAACCATGTCCCAAAGCATCACATCTCTGTGCTTTTGAACACTTTGGGGGATGCTGATCCCACCACTGCCCTGGGCAGCCTGTTTTAATACCTGACAACCCTTTCTGTGAAAAAAATTTTCTAATTTCCAGTCTGTTTGGAGCTTCTTTGCAGCCCTGTCAGCCTGTGAGTGAAGGGTGGTGGCTGGACCAGCAAAGCTATGGGGGTGCCTCCGGGCATCTCCTGCACAATGTTTTGTGTCCCAGCAGCCTGTGGACATGGGTGTTGTTCTTCCTTGAGGAACTCCACCCTCCTCTTCTCTCCTTAACCTTGTCTCTGGTTTCCCAGATGGAAAGCTGTTTCCAGCTCTCTCCAGAAAACACCACATTGCCAGCTTACACAGTGAGGGCACATTTCAATTTTTTGTCAGACAGTGAAAAGCGAGGTTTTGGCAAACACTGCATATTCTTATGGAGATGTTGTTACCTTTTTCTTTATGGTTAAATAAACCCAGTAACAACACAGTCTCTTGAAAACACTCCTATCCATAAATTTGAGATCCTCCATTCTCCCCCCAGCCCAGGAGGCTTTGCAGTTGTTGTCACTACATCACTGTCCCACAGGCAGGGCTGGGGACCCTCCTGTGACAGCTTTATGGCTGATGCCTGAAGAACGAGCTGTTACTCCTTGCAAATTATTTTCTAGATTGCCACCAAAGTATACATCATTGTGTCATGGGATGGCAACTATATTAAATCTGGTTAGATAGTTAGGGTGGGTTGCTGTCATAAATCAGCCCCTGCCTGCCTGCCTTGTTGTGGTGGAATTACAATCAATAGTTGTTGCAGCAGTTTACAGAGTTAAAAACATTTCTTTTTGCAAAACAAGTTTTTAATACTTCTCCAATTCATTAACATCCTGTCTATTTACTGCTCTGAAAAAAACCCCAAACACACCATCCTCTTGGAGTCTGCATTGTCACTTCAATAATGCATCCGTAGGAACATTTGGAAGTCGTTAAAAAGGGGAATTATTTCATCATGATAAAAAAAGAAGGATGAGAACAGCTCAGCTGAAAAGATTGCGTTGTCAGTTCTGATTTAATGTGTGAATAATGCTTGCAGGATGGGGAGAACTTCTTCTGCTGGATAGATTGTTTTTATGTTGTTGGAGTCTGAGTGCTGGGATTTACAGCTTCAAACCATGTTTCTTTTTTTCAGAAGATAGTTGTAATGAGCTGGGGTTTGTTTCATTCCCCTTGACTCTAAGGATCTCCTGGATGCCAGTCATGCAGAAGCCTGGAGATGGTTTGGATTAGAGGAACTCAGACGAAAGTTTAGACCAAAAGCTCTGCTGCCAGCTCTGAAGTTCTTGTTGTGTGCCTTGTAACTTAATTCTGCCCCTTAAATGCCCAGCTGCAGGGGCTGGAATCCAAGCATGTCCCATTGCAGGGGCTGTGTCTGCCCTTGGAGGGGCACTTTGGGAGTTTGTACCCCAGACTGTGCAGAAAAGCCTGAAAACCTGATCTGCCTGCAAGCTGAGAGCTCAGAAACTGAAATGAGAGGCCCTCTGCATCCTCCAGAGACAGCACAGTCATACAGCCCTTTTGAAGAGTTCCCTTTGCAAAGGCATAAGCAAGGAGACAAACCCTTCTTCAGAGGGTTTAAGAGCTGGAGTTTTGAGGACCCACCTGCCTTGCAGCAGGTTCCTCATTTTCAAAGCTGTTAAGCAGCGTGGCCAGAGCTTCCAGGGAGGATCTGAACAAGGGAGAAATGGGAAAGTTACATTCCTGACCACACCTCTGCAATCCATGTGAGTGAGCTGCCTCAGGTCTGGGGGTTAGGAGGTGGCAGGAGATGGTTTTCAGGTGGTTCACAGAGCCAGAGATTGGTGTGGGTTGGAAGGGACCTTAAAGATCAGCCAGATCCTCAAATGTTATCCAAAGGCTGGATGAGACTTGAAACCACCTGGTCTAGTGGGAGGTGTCCCTCCCATGGCAGGAGGGTTGGAATGAGATGATCTTTGAGGTCCCTTCCAACCCAAACCATTCCATGATTCTGTGATAAAACACCCTGCTCCCATGTGGCTGGAGAAATGCTCAGCTCTGAGTATCCCAAGAATTCAGGTTTGTGGAGATTTTTCAAGTCCTGCACAGCCTGGAGTCTTCCCAGGGAGATGTTTGATGTCAGTAAATGAAGCAGGTGATGAAAGAGAGGGTGAGAGTAGCAGCTTGCTGGCATTCCATTGGGGAATAGTTCTATCCTATTCACCTGTTTGTTTTATGTGTGTCTTTTCCTGACTGGACAAGTGAATTCCAGCCTTAAGACCTTCAGCTATCTCCATTCTGAAGGTGTTTGCAGTGATTCTGCATTTTTGGGAAAGGTGGTCATGGCAAAGAAGAGTTTGATGCAGAACACTGGGTAAAATGCTTTTATCTGCGTGCTTGGGAGGTCACTCAATGGCCAGAATGGTTCTTTCTGGCTTTCAACACCTGTTAAATAATTTTTATCCTGCAGACCTGGTTGGGTCATCCCAGGGCTCGCTCCTAATGTGTGCTTGGTTTGGTGTGAGCCTGCAAAACAATCAAAACAGTGATTTGTACCACGGATTACTGTTCTGCAAGGGCTTTGACCAAAGCCTTTGAACACTTCACCTCAGGGAAACTCAAGCTAAGTACACAGCTCATGTGGCAGGAGGTGAGTGGCTGGGGGATCACAGGATAATGCAAGTGGGGAAGGGACCTCAGGAGGCCTCTGGCTCAGTCTCCTGCTCAGAGCAGGGTCAGCACTGAGGTCACTGCAGCAAACCCAGGTGGGCAGCAGCATCTTTTTTCAGATATTTGCTGTTTGAACATGGAGCTGCTTTTTGCTTTATATCCCCACTGTAATCCCACACATCAGTTTCCTCTTTGCAGCCTGATCCTGCAGCACCTCCAGCAGCACCTCCAACAGGGATCATGTATTTCAAGCTCTTTGTCTACATGGACACTGAAATTATTTACTTTGGTATGATTTGGTTTCTTCAACACTCATTGCCTGGTCTGGAGGTGGAGTGACTCACCTTTAAGCTGTGACAAAAGAAAAAGAAAGGAAATCCTACTGCTCTTGCCCATCCTGGTTAATATTAAAGTTGTGCTTCTGCTTCACAATCAGTTTTGCTTCCTAAAACCCTCTGAAGGTGGCAAATGTCCAGTGAATTTCTTGGCTTCTCTTTCATTTATCCACACAGCTCAGGAAGATATAAGTGAGGTATTAAAAGGCTTCAGACCAGTTTGGCATTAAGATTTAAGAAGGGACAAGAAGACAGAACAGTTTGAAGTAGAAGCTTCATGGCACTGAAGGGTCCTTCACTCCCAGAGTATCCAGAGCTGGAAGGGACCCACAGGGATCATGAAGTCCATGTGAAGCAATCCCATGCTCCATTTCCTGGGATCCCTCACCACCTCTGCTGGTGCAACTATTTCAGCATTTTCTGTAAACAACCTGCATTCTTAAGCCATAATTATAATTCTGAGAGGAAAATTAAGGGAAGGAGGGAGACAAAGAAAAAAGTTTTGTTGTGTTCTCTTTCCTTTTAGTTATATCCTTTTATACCTCCTTTTCTCCCCCTCCCTCCACATGCCCCTGGCAGTCCCTGAAGGAGATTATTCCTTTGAATGGGAGCAAGTGCCACTTGGAGGTAATTGTGAAGGATTACAACCATGATCATGGCAAAAGAGCTGAGGTGTTAAATTCAAAATTGCTTCATTTGCAGAGCCAGGTGCTGATCCATGGGGCTCCCTGCTCCAGATAGAAACAATCCTGCTTCCCACGTGGAGTGATGGCCTTTGCAGCATCAGCCACCATGCAGGGAAAAAGCCTCTGCTGGTGCTTTTGGCAGCTCTGTGAAAAACCTCAGCAATAATGAGAGCTCAGGGAAGGAAAATTAAAAGAATCAGCCCCACCAAAAAACCCTCTGCTGAAAGAAATGAATACAAATGATGCTGTAAGAGGTGAGTCTGTCACTCAGGCTTTTCTAACCAGCCTAGAGCAAGGAGCCCCCTAATGAAACACATTCTGAAGTGATGAAAGCAAACACCTCAGAACAAACATGAAGAACCTGGAAAAAAAATCAGCAGGAGATTTTCTTGAGAAAGGCACAGTGAATTAAAAGAACTGACACTTTTACCAAAAGTATAATCACCATATGGAAAGAGGACATCAGGAGGGTTGCTAGAGTTGCCTGGTTTGGGGACAGCTGGAGGGGGAAGGACCCAGCTGCGAAGCTTGACACAGGTGAGCACAAGAATCTTATTTAACAGGCTTGGAGCCAGTGGTGGCTTTATCACCTTGTTATTTTAACAAAACTGAGCCACCTCCAGCTGTGCCCTGCCTGAGAGAGATGAACCTTTGGCATCTGAGTTAGGAAGCTTTGGTCTATCCTGGGAAGAAATCTCTCCTTCTGTGAGCAGCAGTGCAGGTTACCAACCTTCAGCCTTGGAGCTTTTGGGGCTGGCTCTGATTTGGCAGCCCCTGCAGAGCAGATATTCCCCTGCAGAGACACTGATACAGCCCTGCTCTGATTCAGCTCACACAGAGTTGAGGCCACTTTGTATTTTCTAACAAAAACATCAGGCAGAAGTTCCAGACTGTTCAGGAAAGGCTGATGTTGCTCAATGCAAGAGAAAACTTTGTCCTTAAGGACCAAGAATTTGCTATGGACAGTGCAGCAAGAGTATGAAAATATTCCTGCCTGCCTTCCCTAGGACTGTGAATGCTCCTACCTGGATGCTTGCTGGAGGACAAGAGCAGTAGGTCTGTGGACTGCCCTTCACCTGCCATCCAGGCTGCTCCAAACCAAGCACCTTCTAGAAAATAATGCCCTGGCTTGGTAAGTTTATCCATGGATCAAAGTCTACAGGGCTGATTCCATTTGGGAGTTCTTGCACCATCTCTTCTGCACCTGGGCATCCAGTTTGAGGAGTAAGCTGGGTGGGAAGGGAGGTGCAAAATAGTTTTACAAACTGAATTATTTTCTCTCATTCTGAAGCTCTGGAGTTTTGAAAAGCTTCATGAGAGCAATTCCTTATACAACTCCATCTGAGACTCTTTCCACTTGTATATTTTGCCCTCTCTGTTTCCCTTAAGATTTCCTTGTATTTCCATTCCCTTAACTCTCTTTTATTTTTCTCTCAGGGCTCTGCCATGTGCATTCTTCCTGCTGACATGGTAAGTTTTTCCTTCGCCATTGAGAAATGTCTCTTTTATTACAGTGGGGGGGTCCCAGCTCTTCCCCAGCTGTGCACAGATGCCCTTTGAATCGAGCTCTGAATGAGCTTCATGAATAACAACAGAAAAATAACTCAGTGATGTGATTTGACTTTGGCTCTTGGAAACCTATAAATCATCTTGAGCACAATTGGTTAAAAAACTCCACCGTGGAGAGGAGCACGCGTTTGCCAAGCCAGAAATAGGCTCTGTTCAACCTGTTCACAAGGCTTTTCAACCCAGGCAAGTGGGGAAGTAAGTCATTTTGGTGACATGTGGAGGCTCTGAGAGCTCCCAGACATCCATATCACCTCTGGGAAGGAGTCAGAGCCCAGATGGCTGGTGCCCAGCAGGGCAGAGCCAGAGGAGGAGAAGGGGGTTGATAGATATGGAGCAGACTGAGCTCAGGCTGCAGACTCCTCCCTGCCCAGCGTGGCACAGGGTCAGGGCAGGCCCACACCAAACATCTGGAGCTCTGCTGCCATGTGGATGGGTGGATGGCTGGGATTCATGCTCTGTTTTCATTCAGGAGGTGGGTGGGGGTGGTGGGCTGGGCAGCCCCACTGGGGTGAGCAAGCACGGGGCTGTGCTGCCTCTTTGGGCTGGATCGTGGGGCACTGAAGGGAGGAGAGACCCAGCAATGATTCTTTTCATGAGTTCTACTTCATGAGACTAATCACTTCATAGATCTCTTTTCTTTGGTTGCCATGTCAAGTGTGTAATAATTCCAGTCGTATCCTTCAGGCTGGAAGCTCAAGCAGGATGTGCATCTAGATGGGCAATTTTAGCCCTGTCTGCTTCACCTGTGCCAGTCTTTCAGCAGCATCTGATTTTGAAGGAGCTCTGATTTCCTGAGGAGCTGGTTTGAGTCTGAGCCCTCAGCAGTTGCTCCCCAACCCAGTGATAGCTCCCAAATATCCTGTCTGTCCCCTAGCAGCCCCTCCCTGAAATGCTACATTGGCCTTGCAGGGACTGAGATAAGAGAAGAAAGAGTTCTTCCTCACAGTTAAAGGTATTTTTTGTTC
>VZTZ01039311.1:142131-253076 GCA_013400955.1 Drymodes brunneopygia
TTTTTTTTTTTTTTTTTTTTTGGTGTTGAGTGGCTATTTGCTCTGCTAGCAAAGAAGGGTGTAAACAGCAGAGCAATGTCTCCCCTGTAAGAAAGCTGTGGGTGAGCCCCTCCTTGCTCTGGAGCTGGTTGCTGCTGCTTTGGCAGCATCTTTGGGAGCTGAATGTACAGCTGGTCTGGCACTACTGGAGCCTGTTACTGCAAAAATTGATCTTTTTGTCCTAAAGTGCTTATTCTTAAGAACTTTACTGGCTGTGTGTGTGCGAAAAGGGACAGTAAAATCTGCTGGGCAAACTAAGCTTTCACCATCATCTCTGCAGATTCAAGGATTACTTACAGTCCTTGCCTTCATGGCCTGGTGAACACAGCAGCGTTTGATAGAGACCAGATAAATTATGATGAATACAGCTGTACAATAATGGGCTGGTTGCATCCCTGCCAATGCCATAGATCAAATTTGGCCCAGCGTTTCCATGTTTGGACTAAACTGAGATCCTGAAATATTGTGTCTGCTAATTGTGACTTAAATGCTTGAACTCAGGGGAAACTTGGCTGCTGACTGTGATTAATTGTCATATTTTAGTGCTGCTGATGTTATGGACTATAAAGTTTGTTTCAACAAAATGCCAGTGGAAGAGAAAGTTAAATGTATTAAAAGACAGGAGTGGTAAAAGGGTCTGGGCAGTACACCAAGCTTGGGACTGGCATTTTTTTTTTCCTTATTCTGCTGCTGAGTAACTATAATTAATTTCCTAGAGTTTGGTTTTGTTTTGTTTTGTTTTGTTTTTTTGCTCCATCTATACCCAGCTCAGGATAGGCACAGTCTCTTCCAACCCACCTGTGGGTGCCTGGAGAAAAGGGGCTGTAAATCCTGCAGGGTGTCTGTGTGTTCCTGGAGTAAAGTCATGGCAGTCCAGCCTCCCCACAAGCATGTCTGAAATGTGCTCCTGTCTCAGAGCCCACAGAGACTGAGCTGGGAGGAAAAACTGCTGAGGAAGGCCAGGGATGGCACTGGGAGGGTGAGCTGGGGGCCAGGCAAGGGGGGTGATGGGACTGGTCACTGTCTGGAGCACTACTGGAGAAAGAGAGATGGGCACAGTGGGACCTGTCCTGGGCAGGGACACCTCTCCCAAGTGTTGAAGTGGTGACCAGTGCTTTTCTTGTGTCTGAAAACACCTGGCAGTTTCAAGGTGAGCTCAGTACTGCCTTTTGGAGGCCCAGACTCTGCCTGTGACTTCTGATATCTAATTTGGGTTGCCCAGCCTGACCTGCTGGCAACCAGACAATAATCAGAGCCCATCCCTGCTGCTTCTTCATGTACTAAACTCAAAATCACTTCTTGGGACTCTGTATCTCATTCTTTCAAGACTTTTCCTTTTCTTGGCAGCGAGACCACCTACTCCAAGAATTTGCCTCCCCTGTGGTGCTGCAGTTTCCTGCTCTATCATGTGAGGGATCAGGTTAAACACAACCCAAATTCCACGGTGTCTTTAGGTGGAAGGGGGCTTAATTGCCTTTTTTAAATTAAAAGGAGAACGTTTGAAGAATTCGTTGATTTGACTGAATTTTGAGACTGCCCTGTGGACTCCAGACCTCTTTAAAGACACCTCTCAGCATAATGTTTTAAGAGAGATTATTTCTAGTTGAGATCACTTATTTTGTTTGTCGAGTGATAAAAACAACAGGGACCAATATGGGAGATGTTTTGACCCTGGTTAATGTTCTGTGCTATTTGCTTGTCTTGAGCATGGGGATTACAGATACTGACTTTGTCCAGCTGGGAGAGAGATGGGTCTGGCTGTGGCATGGGTTGAGGAGATCTTGATCAAGGAAAGCTCCCTGGAGGGTGCAGTTATTTTAAAGGAGACACCAGGTGCTGCCTGAGATGTCCCAAATGCCAAATTAGACAAGTTCTGTGTGATTTGTGCCCACTCCAGGAGGTTCTCTCATGCCCCAGTGCATCCCAGATGCCCCAAGGGACCACTCTGGGTTGGTAAATTGTGCCTTTGTGTGTCTCTTCATCTTTTGTACCCCAGATGGGGTGTCTGCATTTTGCTCCACCTTTAACAGTTTGGTAAGTGGATAGACTCACAAAAATCTGTGTCCAGTGCTCACAAAATCAGTTTCTTTTTCATCTCAGCCAAGTCCTCTCTTCCCTACCAGAGCAGCTTGGAGAGGCTTTCAAGGCACTTGCGACAGGATCTCTCTCCATGTGCCCTTTTGAGGAAGGACTCAAATTCCTAATTTGAGTGTAATCTCATCCCCTTGGTGCTGAGCAGAAAGCCATTAAGTGTGTTAGAGATATATTTTAGCTGTAGGAAGTCCTTAGCACGAGATCTTAGACAGTTTGACCACTTTAGCAATTCCTAAATGCCTCTATATTTCTGTTGTTATTGGATCTTTCCCCAGCTGTTTTCACGGAAGATTTTTCAGGGGGAAATTGGCAATTAATTACAATAACAATGATGATGATTATTAGTTGCATTAAGAATAGTGATAGAACAGAGCTTACCACCCACATAAAATGCCACCAAACCTAGATGAATGAAATCACTACTGGAAATATGAGTATTAAATTCATGAAGTAATTTCCTTCAGTGTTGTTATCACATCTTCTGGTGTAATCCAAGAAAACAGATGTTCACGTGGCACCTATAAATATTCATCTGCTCAAGGAGGTTTCAGTCCCTCATTTCCTGCTATTGGCTTTTCCACTACCAGGAATTTTGTTGTTTTATTGCCCCTCAAAGAGAAGTGTGAAAAGGCATCAGGTGCACAACAGCAAAGTTAGAGATGGGGCTGGCTGAAATTAAATTCACTCCCCTTGAATCCTGATGAACATTGCTTATCCCCAGAGCCACTCCTGCAGAGAAATGTTGTTATAATCTATTTGGCCATTATGAGGAATAAAAAGGGCTCGTGGGCCTGTTTCATCCTGGAGCAAAGGATGTGGACACCCTGCACGAGGTGCCCCAGATCCTGCTGAGTGGCTCGGAGCTCCTGAGTTAATGCAAACAATGTTATGTTCCCTAAAGGAGTTTTATAGTTAGAAAGAGTTATATGGTAATAAGAGTTATATAGATGCAATACACCTGGGGTGTATAAAAATGCTCAAATTGCAACCCTTTCAAAGAAGTTATCATCCTTGGAAGTGGCTATAAACATGTGTGAGCAGGAGCTGAGGGCTGAAAGGGGAAAAAAAAAGTCAGCTGAAGTTTTCTATTCCCGCTTCCCCTGCTCCTTCCTGTGAAATTCAAAGTTATATCAAAGCCTATTGAAATAATTCAGAGCCCTGTATGATGGAGCAGTACCACCTTATGGGGAACCATAATCCTGGTAAGAAGCCATAACCATACAAATAACCCTCCTCTCTCTCAAAAATAAATGACCATAACAAAAAAAAATTAAAAAAGAAAAATCTATAAATGCAGCTCTGCACACAACAATATTTCATTTTTCTCTTTAAGAAACATGTCAGGAATCCTGCTGATGTTGTTTTAATTCATTTTATTATAGAGCTATTTATTTTCTAGCCCTCGGAGGAAAATAAAGTAAAAGAACATGTGCCTCTACTTTTATGTTTAAAAAGTTGGTTTCCATTCCACTTCTGCTTTCACTCTGCAGTCTGTTCTTTGAAAAGCAAAGTAGATTCAAATATTTGCTTTATTTGAAATTTCCCTGCTGGAATAGGATTTAAAGGTGACAGCCAGAAAAGATTTCATTGTAGAATGTAAATTCCTTTTGATAAAAACCTGTTTTCCAGCAGAAACAAACCAATGCAAAATCAAGTCACCCTCACCTCACATAGCAGTGGGGCCATGTAATATTTCATATAAATTCAATTTCAGAGACAAATTTTCTCAGCCATTCTGGAAGAATCAACATGACAAGGCCTTCACAAAAACCCAAAGCAAGATTTTAATGGAAACCATCAGATAAGCATAAACCCACTTCTCTTTTAACATCCAGGTGCTTTCAGACCTCACTGATCTGCACAAGCAAGCTGGAAAATCTCACTTCCAAAAGGCACAGTGATGGTAGTTGTGAAAAGAGAGATATTATTTTTTTCCCAGTGTAACTTGAAGGAGTAATTTCATCTTAGGTTTGAATAAAAAAATTTCAATATAGATTTGAGTGAAAAAAAAAATAAATTAGAACAATTTATCATTATGATCTCCCTTTGAGGTGGGTTTTATATCATACTTAAAACACACTCAAGGCACATGATGTTGATGAGCTCGTGTGGTGTCTGACTTCCTGCTTTTCCTCATGTTTCTTAACCCAGTGACACATTTGATAGATGGTTTCCAAATTCCTAGGGACCTGTGGGAGGTATTTCTACCAAGGAACAAGAGGCAAGGCAGCTGTTGATATAAATTGCTTCCAAACCTGTACGCATGTTTATTAATGTTGATTATTATGAGTGAATTTTGTAAAAACAGTAATAAAAGGTTAAAAAATGAAGTGAGAGCTGGGTTTTTTTTTGAGATGCAAGCCAGTTCCACTTCTTTCATGAAGTTAAAGACGTGTTTGCCAAGCTGATAGCTTTGGAACACACGGAATCATTTCAGGGGAGCTGTGCTTGCACAGAAACAAAATAAGCAAAATTCAAGTTACCTATTTTTATTGCTGAAATCAAAGTCTCTTTCAACACCCTCAGAAGCCTGGCAGGCTGGATGGAAGATGAATGACAGCCATGGGGGAACTGCTCCAGAGTGTTTTTCTAAACAACCCTTTTAGCTCTAAACCAGGTACAGCAATATCCATGAATTAACCACTCGTGCTGTGACTGGGCTGTAAATTCAGGTACCATATTCCACTGATTTAGCATAACTACAGTCCCATTTATGGCACAAAAACCTTGAGTTACAACATCACTTTTAACCTTGCTCATTGATTTCTAACTATGTCAAGTTGAAAGTGGTTGTCTTGTGAACAAACCAGGAATTGTAGATGTCAAATACTTCCTGTGATAAAAACTTATTCCCAGCTTTACCAATGAATACATCTCAAGGCTTTTTACCCTTTTGCCTTATCAAGAGGAGCCCAAATTACATTTGTTGAAGGCAAGTCATTTGTACATCTCTATCCATACTCATCACCCAAGCTTGCTTCTCATATAACTCCTGATAAAATTCCTCAAAGAAAAGCCCTTCCAGGCAGGAAAAACACCAACCTTTAGCTGGATTTTAATACATCACTGTTGGAATTGATCCATCTGATTTGGCTTTTGGGAAGAGATGGAGGGCACAGGGCAGGATAGATGTGAGTGTAACCCTCTGACTGTGTCTGGAGCAGTCCTGGTGCTGCAGGAGCACTGAGAGCAGTGTGGGGCTGTGAAATGTTGCCCAAACTGTACAGCCTGAGTGCTTCAGTGGGATTTATCTGGGCCAAAACAAGTTGGATGGCTATAAAATCAAGGTGGGATTATCCCACGAATGGTCCCTTGCATTCCCAAGATTTACCCAACTCTGCCTTTGCTCTCTGAGCCCAAGAACTTTCACCTGAACTTCACAGGGCACTTGGTGGGAGACTGAGGGGGGATTATTTTTTATGGTTTTGGTGAGCAGGCCCTTGCTCTCTTTTTGCTGCTTGTAGCCAGCCCACTTTCCTTCTCAGAAGCAGCAGTAATGATGGCTCTGGCCATCTGGTCACTTGTTAAAGCTGCCACTTGGGGTTTTAGAATTGTAACCTGGTGCCTCCCTCCCTGGTCCCTGAGTGCTTTGTGCATTATTCAGGAGCCCTGGTACAAATCTATCCAGAACACAAAGCTGTCTGCATGGGGGCAAGGGAAGCTGCTCTTCCTTGCAGTTACGTGTCTTTCTATCTCAGCAAATGAAATTGGTTTGCAGAAGTGTCTTTCAGCACTTTGGAAAAATCCATCCTGCTGGCTCTTACCTGGAGAGGGTCACTGAGGTGGTGTTGAGTGGGGTTTGGAGACATAAACTGGTGGCAAGGTCTGCTTGCAGTGGCCAAGGCTCAGGCACCCAGTGCTGGTGCTGGCCCAGCTCCAAAGTCCTGTGATACAAAGCCATGGACCAAAGGGACAAAAACCCAAAGATTTGCTCTTGCTCATGCTCTGCTCTGTCTCAGCAGACGGGGAACTGGAACCTTCCCAGCTGGAATGTCTGAACAGGAAAATCCTCTGTGCCATGAGATTGCTGGGCTCAGCCTTGGGCCTTTTCTCCCCTCTGCATCTGCTGCAGGGACATTGCATCCCCAGCAGTGTCCCTGCAGCTCATTCCAGCTGCAGCAACTCCATCCAAGAGGCAGGAATGAGGTACCTGGGAAGCAGGAGGACACATCCCTGGATAGGAAAAGCTTCAAGTGGGAAGGTTGAACTTCTTTCCCCTTCTCTTATGCTCATGGAGCTGTGAGGAGAATTTATTGCACACCTTGCAATAAATTCAATGTGAAAGAGGCAAAAGCACCCAGCCTCCTGTTTCTCTAATGCAGAGCAAACATAAAAAAAGATGGGCAGGGAGATGTGAAGGGAAAATTCCTGGTTTATGTTTGCTTGTATGCAAGTTTCTTTTTCCTCTCCTAAACTGCACCTGATATATTTTTATTGGACCAAGACGTAAAACCTGAATTCGATTGCAGTCATGATTTCTGACCCAGTAAGTGTTACTGAGAATTATCTCTTGAGGCAGAGTAACTATTTAATACTGCATATCCCTTGTGCTCTGTCATGAAAGCTGCCTACAGGGTCTAACATTTCTAAATTGAGTGATTATCTATTGGTAATTGCACTCTCCAGACAGACCTGGGGAACAGACATATGGTTAGAAGAATGGCTCCATTTTTTTCTCCTTCCTTTTCTTTGGCTGCTTGCTGCTAACGACAGCACTTCAGCTGTTTCCAGGCTCTGAAAAATGTTGTAAAATCTCAAGGAGTCAGGAAAAAAATAAACTCACAAACAGCAGCTTCCCTTGGCAGAAATGTTGTTGCCCCTATCACTTCAAGGTGCTTTTATGCCACACAGTCAAGCTGAGTAGAGGAGAAGTCCACACACTGAGGTCTAAAATCAAACTCAGTTTTTTTCTTCACTGGCTCTACCAGATTGGTGCTCTGTTTTCTGGACACGCCTCATTTCCAGTATAAATCTGCAGAGGAAGGAATGTGTATGACTTGATCTTTGCACCTTAACTCTGTTTGCTGAGTCTTGCCTCTGCATCTTGCAGGCAGGAATTAGAAACAGCTTTTACAGCCTGAGAAAGTCCCATGGTGTTTATAATAACTCTGATTTCAGGAGGATAGAAATAGGGATCACAGAATGTGGACTAGGGCTCCTGGGGGAGCTGCTGACCACGGTGAAGAGTGATGGCAAAAGCTGTTGTATGGAAGGGTAAAGCTTCCAGTCTGTGGTCCTTACACTTGGAAAATTCCAGACAGCTCCTGCAGACTTCAGCTACAGGAGAATTTGCAAATTCCCTGCTAATTATCAATGCTCAAGTGCTTTCCAGTGGCTGTGGTGGTTCTGCTTTGAGATCTAAATACTTTCACGGCCTAACTTAATGCATAGAAAATCTGGAGCTAATCTGCATATGAAGTCTGACACTATGAATTCAGTGTCTAAAGCTTTGTACCCACTGGAGCTGTGATAACCTCACAGCTACTGCTCGAGCAAGTATTTTGAGGCATCACCAACTCTGTTCCCTGTGGGCAAGATTCTGGCAAGTGCCTTGAAGTTTAAGTCACCTTCTGAGGTTGTCACTGGAGTGATGCAGTGAGGGATGAAGGAGGTTAACTGGTGTGGGTAAGGATGTTGCAGTCAGTGCTGCAGCAAGGGGACGTTTCTCTCCCAAATGCAGCTTGGCTGGAGATGCACAGAGCATGGGAACCTGAACCAAGATCTGGGAACTGCTGGCTGTCCTTGGGATCTTGGAGAGCTGTGTGCTGCTCTCAGAGGTGTGCACATGATTTTGTGCTCTAAAGGGACCTGAACAGAGTGTGAAAATTCACTCTGTGCAACCTCTTAAACTCTCACTGCAGTGGCCTTTCCCTGCCACCAGATCTTGCAGACCACCTGCTTCTCCCTCCATGGCACAGGACCTTTCTTCATTTCTCCAAGGCAACCTTTGAGACACTTGTGAGCCGCTCCCACAGGACCAGTGAGGAGGTGGTTGTTTAGTGCAGAACTTCTGAATTTCAGCATGACAGTGTTTGGCTTGCAGATACAAATTAAGGCATGAGAAACAGGTGTTTGGATGGGGAAAAGGCTTTTAATTATGAAGAATATTCTTGCTGGCTGGTGGTTCTGTGGTTAAATGGGTCTGTCATCAGAGCTCTGTAAATAAACAACACCCAAACTTTTAATATTCATTAGAAATGTTATATAGGCATATGCTAATATTGAAGCATCTTGACATATTCACAGATTGCACAGCTGGAAATAATGGTGAAGTTTTGAGAAATACCAAGTGCCTGAGAGCATTGTCCAAATGCTTCTGGAGCTCTGGCAGGCTGGTGCTTTGACCCTGGGGAGCCCCTTCTAGTGCCCAACCTAAATATCCAACCTAAACCTCCCCTAACAAAACTCCAGGCCATTCCCTCAAGTCCTGCCACCACAGAAAAGAGAGCAGTGTCTTCACTCTCTGAGCAGAGACTTGGTGGCCTTGGGATGCCTGGGTGTTTCCAGCCTGGTTCCTTCAAACTTTTTGGACAGCTCTCATATCTTAGTCCTGAGATATGATCTACTGGATGGGAAGGAAATCATCATCTTGGTTTTGAGATCCAGGAGGATTCAAAAACTCTGGTGGAAGGAAGGGGGAAATGCAGGGACATTTAACTCTCTAGAGTTAATCCTCCAACTGAAATTCAGTCATTAGTCAAAAATGCAAAAATATTCTGGGAGCTGAAGTTAGAATCATTAATAAATGACTAATGGTTTACCTTTTAATCACTCTAAGTGTGTGCTTTGCTCCAAAGAGCTTTGCTGGAGTGGCTGAAGCCTGCAGAGATGGATGGGGAGCAGAATCAGTCAGCAGTGGGTCACAGCTCACCTGGGAGGAGAAGCAGCAGCCCCTGAATTATGGGGACTTAGAGAAAGACTTGAGCAATCACACTCTGGGACTGAGCTAAAGGGTTTCATGGGGGGTGGGAAGGGTTGTCAGCCTTCCAGGACTCCCACCAGGGTAAATGGCTGCTGCAGTCTGAGTTCTTCCTTAAACAGGGGGTTATTAGAAGGGCAATCATTGCTATGGCAGGCTGAATCCTTGGCCCTTTGCAGGGAGGTCTGCTGAGAGCTGGCATCTTGTTTCTCCCTTTACAGATGGATTTTTGAGTGTGTGAATCTGTGGCTCAGCTGGTCAAGGGTGGCAGAGCTGGCACAGTTAAATCTGAATTTCTTCTCAGGCAGTGCAACCACAAGGCACAACCAAAACAGCATCAACAGTGAGCCTGAGCAGCCTGGTTTGTGTTGTGGATTAGGTGATTTGTGTCCCTGGGTTAGGTGGGCTGATGGCTTTCTCTGGAGTGTCAGCTCAGTGTGTGTTTGACTGCTGGGATCTGGCAGCATGGACCAGACTCAGCCCCTCTGTCTCTGCCTCTAAAACAAGCTCTTTTATGCTGTTTTATCCTTCCAGTACCTCCCCACACCACATCCTTCCCCTCCTTGGCAGCCCTGCATGATCTAAGGACTGGGAGGCAGCAAAAACCTGTCTAGCAAAGACAAATAAATGAACAACGCACACGAAAGCAGCTTGCCTTCAAACTTAAATTGGTTGCTAACTTTCTTCTGGTTTTGGCAGGGAAACAGATTATTTCCAGTGCCCCAGTCTTAGGAGCTTGGCTGCTTTTCAGCATCTGACTAGGGCTTCAATGTTGGGAATTTTATTGTCTTCAGCACCTGCAAAGGCAAAGCTAATAAGTCACTGAAGTTTCAAGGTAGAGTTTGATGTTGTTTGGTTTGTTAATTGAATATTTAGCCTGGCTTCCTAAGGAGGCAAAGCTTGCTGGCTGTTTGCATATGTCTTGCCATTAAGTTTTAAACCAAAAAATCGAGTAGGAATGATACCCAAAAGGCATAAGAAGTGTCCAGGCAGAGATGAGAATTCATTCCTAGTCTCCAGAACAGAAGAAAAATGGCAATGTGAGGGCTTTGAGTATTCCTGGGCAAATCCACAATGGACAAATACCCAGTGTAATTCACTGCCTGAGGGTCCAATCCACCAGAGAACCTGACCTTTCACTGTGTCCTGCTGCATTTTAAGACTTTCCATGAGCCATTTCAGTTGTGGGCTTGAATGCTTTTGATGCTTGCCGTGGCAAATATCTCATGCCTCCCACGTGAGGGTTCAGACCATCTTCTCTCTGTTAATTCAATTAAAATAAATACTTTCCCCTGCTTTTTTTTGCATGCATTAGACAATGGTATCTTGTGAGAGAAAAAGAGTTATGTAGAAGAATGGAACTAGAACCAATGAGACACCAACTTGCAATTTTTCCTACCTCTTGCAACAGAAAAAAATCCTCCTAAAACAGTCAATATTGCTTTAAGAAGAAATCAATTCCCACAAGTAATAAATACCAGACACAGCTCACCAGGGCTTTTACAGTTTGTTTCTATTCACATTGTTATATGCAAGGTGTTGGGCTGTTCTGCAGAAATCAGGATGAAAGAGTTGGAAGGAATGAAAGTTGATCACTGCCAATTCAAGACATTTAGAAGAAAAATCCTCACAGGTTCTTCTGAGCAGGGTCACACCAAGTGTAGTGGGTTCAGTTGCTTTTATTCTCATGAACATGGTCCTGATTCAACAAAGAGTTATGCACACATCTGGATTTGCAGGCAGAACAAATTTCCACTGCCTGTGCATTTAAAGCTCATTAGCCTCCAAGGGGACTCTGCCCAGAGCATTGAGTGAATCACATGCCAGTGAAGATTTTCAGAAATGGGTCTAACTAAGGGTGGCTGCAATAGTGAGCTGAAAGTCCCCATTCTGCAACTCCTTCTGCAAAATCAGTGTTTCCTGGGGAATTCTGAGCATCATTAGAGGAGGAGAGGTGTATGAATCTCACCTTTTGGAATAGCTGTTCAGTCCATCAAGAGTTATCTTCCTCCTTCCAGCAAAGAGATGCCAGTGAAACTCTTCACTGGGAATGGATTCTGGGTCTGTTGTGGGAGGTAAGGCAATAAGAAAGACAGTCAGTGAGGTTTTATGGGTCTGAAAACCAGAAACATCCTCTAAAGAACTGCTCAGTGTATTGAACCAAGCAAGCTGCCTCGGTCTCTGTGTAGGATCCATCCCAGAGCAGGAGGGATCAATGACTGCAGAGGCACTCAGCAGCCAAAAGATCTTGGTACATTGATTTAATACTCTGTATTGCCAGTCCCAGCCTTGCAGGAAGACTAAGCTCAGCCTTGCGGTTTCGTTTTGCTCCTCCCATCCCTGTCAAAAGCCTTTGGGTGACTCTCTAGAGGCAGGAGAGTTTGGTACCATTTGGTTTAGGCAGTGAAAATTGAGAAGCAATTCCAGCAATTAACTTCCACGGAAATATCCATCTGCATGCAGCTGCTCTGACTGGGCTGTTTTTAGGTGAGAGGAGGCTGATGTGGAATGCTCTGCAGCTCCTTATACAGAGATGTGTGAGTGAGCTCTCCTTCCTCCCTGAGAAGGAGCAGTGGTCCCACATTTCTCTTTTTATTGCTCACCCTCATGTGAAGCAGAGCTTCCAGCCTGTGCCAGGCACTGAGAGGAAGAAGACCTGGGATAAATGAGTCTGTGTGCCTCTCTGTGGGCAAATTAAATAAATATATGAGAACCCAAACTTCCAATTGCCAGTTGTCCTTTAATTATCATCACTTTATTATTTTCTGAAATTATTCTGTTTTTTGATACTTGATGTGACTGTGCTGAATTAGGACTGGACTGGCAGAACATCCACTTTGGAAACACATTTTGCAGGTACTGATGTTTATGGCTCCACAAACCTCCTGGTAAATTCTGCTGCAAAAAGTCTTTGACCTTAATTTCTGCACAGAACAAATTCTGGTTCAGTGTAGATGTAGGGAAAAAAAATCTCAAAGTTCAGACAGAATCCAGATATGCCTTCTAAATAAATCCAGCTATCATGAGCAGACAAGCCACCACTTCCTTTTGATTGCAGCAATTAATAACTCACCCTTTGTGAGTTTGGGATTAATGTCAGGATTAACACCAAACACCAGCTCTCTCCTACAGAGCATTTCAACACTGCATTGCAGTTATCCCGTGTGAGCAGCAGAGGGTAGTGTATGACACAGAAAAACTTCCATCTGGCTACCAGAATCTACTTCGGAGTGTTTTTCAGAAAAGCAGATTGATAGGAAGCATTAAAAGTGAGAGCAGGACGGCCCCTCTGTGCTGCAGTCCCACGTGGAAGGGCTGCTGTGTGCCAGCCTTGGCTGCTGTGTTGTTTAAAGATTATTTGAAAGTGGTTTTTATTTGGGTGCAGAAGGTTTGTCTGCAGTTAAATCCTTCAAACTTCTGCCCTGCACCAAGGCCTGGTGCTGGATTTGAAGTTTGATTTCCAGGTGTCCAGGGAAAGGTTTTCCAGCATCCTGCCTCTTGTGCATCTCAGCTGTGTCCCCTTCATGCTGGGGAGAGGCTGAACATGCCCTGTGCTCCTCTCACACAATTTACCTTGCAGGGGGGTCACAGCCCCCTCAGAGGTCACCAGGGTCACCCAGCCTGGGTCATCAGGGCTGCAGGGCTCACACCAAATCACAGAATCATTAAAGCTGGAAAAGATCTCAAAGATCATCGAGTCCAACCATTAACTCAGCAGCACCTTGTTCACCACTAACCCATGACCCCCAGGGCCACAGCTAAACATCTGTAGAACACTTGCAGGGGTGGTGATTCCAACCACTGCCCTGGACAGCCTGGTCCAGGGTCTGACAGCCCTTCCAGGGGAGAGATTTTTCCTCATGTCCAATCCAAACCTCCTCTGGAGCAACCTGGGGCCATTTCCTCTCATCCTGTCCCTTGTTACCTGGGAAAAGAGACAGAGCCTCACCTGGCCACAGCCTCCTGTCAGGGAGCTGCAGAGAGCAATGTGGTTCTCCTTAAGTCTCTTTTCCCCCAGGCTAAATACCCCCAACTTCTTCAACTGTTTCTCCTCAGACTTCTGCTCCAGACCCTTCCCCAGCTCTGTTCCCTTCTCTGGACATGAAGAAATCCAGCTGCTGCTCAGAGTAAAAGTAGCTTTAAAGAGTTCATTCCCATGGGGGTTCAGAAAACATCTGCCTGGATGCAGTCTGGGTTAAACTCTGTGAGGAATATCAATGCACCATCCTCCTCCCTCCTTCCATCTGCACTGAGATGTGCTCTGGCTCTGAAGAGCAAATCTCTGCCTTCCCAAGCTGCTCCTGCTTTTCCAAGAGTATTTGAGGAATTAAAGTGGTGTACAAGCCTCGTTTGTGTTGTTGTTTCACCTCTACACCTCTCAAGGTTCAGGATAAATTGCAGCAGTCCCCAGTGAAGAACATCTCACCTTGTCATCTCAATGCCTCTGGAAAGGAGAGCTCCACACAGCAAAATTTCTCTGCTTTTCTTGTAACTTAAGAGAAGGAAATTTGGTTACTGGTGCTGAGGGAAGCTGCTGGAGAACAGCTGGGCTCTTTGAGATAATACACGGATATTTGCACATTAATATTTACAGATACATGTGAGAGTTATAATTTTTTGTTTCTTTTTTTTTTCTTTTTTTGGCAAGGAAGCCCTTGTTTAACAAACACTAAATGACGTGTAGGCAGGAGCACAGAGGATTTCTTAGGGGTGCTGGGAAGACCCATCATTACCTGCTTTCTCTCTTTCATTGATGCAACACAGTAAATATCCCACTGGGAGACATCCCTGGGCAGGATGGTCTTTCTTGCATCTCCTCTTGGATGAAGGAGGTCAATGAACAAGCTGTTCCTGACCTTTTTGGTTTCCTCTGGAAAATTTGAATGCCAATTTTAAAATTTCAGAAAAAAGGGAAGATCTTGGGAATTACCTCCATCCCCCTTATCCAGAGACAGCTTGAGCATGGACAAACTGGCATATAGCAACACTGTTTTATTAGAAAGCCCTTGCCAATTTCTGCTGGCAGTGATGATGGAAAGGAAGTCAAAAGGAAAAGGAAGTAAAAAAAGTTAAGTGATGTTAAGGTGGACGTGGAGGATGGGATGTAGAAGCACTGGAGCCCTTCCTGGGCAGCCACCTGTGCCAGGATGGGTGGTGCTCAGCTAGAACCATGGCTGTCCCTGCTGCTGACTTTCCCCCTGACACAGAAATGCAAAATAATGTGATATTTTTGTCCTAATAAAGTGCATTTGTCTCTCCCATTTCCTAATGAGGTTCCTGAACACCCGCCAAGATGCTCATTACAAGAAATGTTATGAAGCCCATTTCCTAAATGGTTTGGGGTTTAATTTGGTCCTTATGGATCTGGATAATTGAAAGACTTTTGATCTGCTCAATCACAGTTATTTGTTTTATGGTCTGAGGCCTTTGGGTCTTGCGACAGCCATTCATCCATTTGTCGTCCTAAAACACTGCTTTCTGTCCTTAATCATCATTTTGGTGATAAATGTGATTTATAACTTTGATTTTCCCTGTTCAGAGGGGGATATGACAGCTACAATCCCTCAGGTGTGCTGCACCCTCCATCAAGCAAACCATTAATTCTAGCACAGCTAAAGTGTCAGCCTAACTGGTTTGGAGGTCCTGGGACGTGTGTCTCCCCTCAGATAAATGAAGCCAATTAAATCTCCCATTAAGATCTCCTGCTTCCACAGATGGTCTTTCTTTTTTTCTCATAGGATAATCATATTAAAATTGCATGCAGAGCCATTTGTACATTTTAACATTAACATTTGCTGCTCCAAATCAGCTGGGGGAAGAGGGAATTGTCACAGTTTCCATCAGCCTCTTGTGCTGTCACTGTAATCCTTCCAAAGGGAGCCACTGCAGCCCGAGCAATCAGCAGCTAAAATGTGTTTGCATGGGCAGGTGAAAAAAGTGAAACAGCAGATCCAGGGCTTTCCTGGGACTCCACTGTAAAATGGAAACCTGTTTGCTGAGGAATTATTTCTGAAGGAAATGAACAGGGCCTGGGGATGCCCTGCCCAGCTGGCTCCTCTCAGGTTCTGTTCAGCCAATACTTTCAGCAACTGAGAAAAGCAAATTTGAGCCTTGGAATTCTCTGCTGCCCTCGGATCTGGGACTGGCCAGTGCTGAGTGCCCTCAGTTTTCACTTGGTGGGATGACAGCATTGACAGTGTTGAAGAACACAGCAGAATGAGGTTGGAATTGGTCTCCTGTGTCAAGTTGTCTGTAATAAAAACCAGCACCTCATACCCTCCTCTCAGGCAGTGTGAAGCTCTATCCTTAAGAGGCTTTTTTTTCTCTCTTCTTTAATTTCCAGCTGGGACTTAGTGGAAATAGTTTCAAATTGCCAGTTTAAATATATTAATGGCCAATTTCCCAGCAATTTTTCTTTTTGTCAGTGTTTTCCTTCAGCTCCAGGGTGCTTTTCTCTGTCTCTTGTTACAAACCAAGAGGAATTAGGTCCCCTCAGCTCTCTTTGCCAGGCAGGGGAAGCCTCATTTCAGAAGAATCATTTTTCATCCACATCTCATCCTCTCACTGGTTTTCCACCACGTTTCCCATTTCAGCCTCACCCTCTTCTAGATATAGAATAATTTAATTCCTTTGCAATTTGGCTTTGCTCTATCTTTACCTGTGCCTGGAAATACATAGGTGCCCACCTTGAGTTAAGAGAGGTTTTTCCAAAGAGCTGGCAGGTGGATTTTGGGGCAGGGTACAGCTCATCTGACTCCAGCTCTGTGTGGTAGCTGTGCCTCCATCTCAGGTTTCCTGAACAAATGAAGTTCATTGTGGAAGGACCTGTCTGTTTTATTGGCCATGAGGAACTTGGGTTTCATCCTTGCAAGGCCATCCTTGCGCTCCTGAACTTGGCAGTCTGGGAAGAGGTAGAACAAATTCAGCTCTAACTCACACCCACAGTTCTCAGTGATTTCATTATCTGAGAAAATATTCCATCTGTGGTCCATCATATGCATTGCTCCTAGTGGTTTTCTAGGAGAGGAATGCCCTGGATTTACAGCTCAGGGACAGCATCTTCATCAAAACTTAATAACGATTTAGTTTTAATTCTCATTTATTTTACTTTACAACATTTGCAGACAACGAGCTTTACTGCTTTCATGAGATATCTCTTATTATAAACCTGTCAAGTCTGCGGCAGAAAGAACACTGATTATTTTTTTCAGTGAGTGCCAAGGGGATTTAATTATTTTTTTGTGATCACCTACTTATAGTTTATGTCACATCTTTCAAAGCAACTAAACTGGAGGGTTTTCCTTTTACATTGGAATACATTGGTGTCAAACTCAGCAAATCTTTTTGGTGCTGGGTGCTCAGCAACTTTTGTTTGTGAGCTCTCAGCTTAAGCATGGGGCTAGAAACAAAGAAACTCAGATCTTGTAGTACCCCATGATAGCCTTGGGCAGTTTCACAGCTCTGAGTCACTTCCCTCATTTGTGAAAGGAGAACATCATGGAAATTCAGTAACGTGCTAAAATTGATGTGTGTAAAACCAAGCAATGTGGAGACAACACTTCAGCCTCTTCTGAAGCAGCTGCCACCAAACCCTGAGCAACAGAAATGTGGTGAAATTTAATACAAAACAACAAGACATGACTGTGCAGCAGTTTGGGACAGAGAAGGAAGAGGGTTCAGAGGACTGAGGGTGGTACCTGCTTTCTGTTGTAGTGAATGGGAAAATGAAGCAGCTGGAAGTTGTGTCCATAAGCACTTGTCAGGCTGACAAGCCATGGGAAATCTCCAAGTCCAGTCTGAGCCCATAAAGATCTCCCTGACCTTGGTATCCACCTGCAGCTGCTTGTTGGCTTCCTCTTTGTAGGGAGATTTGCTGGACAAAATCATACCTCCCTTTTTTTTTTTTTTTTTTTAAAGCATAGAAAACTGTCCATTTTTTCCTTAAAAAAGACAGCAGGTATCAGTGATATCTGCCTATGCATGAGAGCCTAGTAAGAGTTTTGGTCCAGAAGTAGCATATTGTTTTGTGGTCATTTTCTCTTAAGCCTCAGGGGCTGAAACTTGCATTTCCTTTGTTTCCAAGCCCCTGGCAGAAGGAGTTTGAGCCCACAGTTGTGGTGTGGCTGTGTCACCTGAGCCCTGCTGGGTGAGAGGAGGTGGGTTGAGTCAGATTCCACATCAGCTGAGTTTTTCCTCTCCTTCATATCCTGGAGCCTGGATCTGGTGCCTGGCTGACGTGCAGTGGAAGGCACTGTGAGACCTTTGTTGACTTCAGGGGCTCTTCAGGTGGAGTTTTGTGAGAGGCATTGAGTCTCTGACCTGACTGACAGCAGAAGCTCTGGAAGGTGTCTCAATCCATGAACTTTAGGTTTAAAA
Organism: Drymodes brunneopygia; assembly: GCA_013400955.1. NCBI lineage: Eukaryota > Metazoa > Chordata > Aves > Passeriformes > Petroicidae > Drymodes > Drymodes brunneopygia. The sequence goes on from VZTZ01039311.1 coordinate 159,560, forward strand.
CAGCCCATCACAGCTGTCCTGCAGAGGGGTGAATTTAGTGCAGCCCACAGCTCTTTGATCCACACAAAATGAAAATCTAAAAATCTCAGAAATGGCTTTTGGTTTGAGAGCTGGATCAATGCAAGTTAGGGCTAAACTTTGCAATACTATTGAGCCCCTGGCTGCTCACAAAATGCTGCTACTGTGATGACAAATAATAATAATAATAATAATAATGACAGCCATCATCATTATGGCTTTTGGTGGAAAGATTTAATGGAGAGAGAGCTGAAGAACTTAAATGTCGATAAACTTACTGTGGTTTCATAAATGCTGGATTTCTGCCTTCCCAAGGAAAAGTGACCAGGGTTAATTTGGCTCTCAGCATTAGAATGAGCTTCTAAGGTGAGGACAGCCTTCCTCAGCTGTCAGATTGGATCCCATGGGGTTTGCATGCCCAGCCTCTCAGCTGCTGGCTTTTTGGGGAGCCTGCCTGGGCAGTGCTGTGTTTCCCTGCTCTCCCTCTCTCCACCCTGTGCCTCTCTGCTGTGTGAGCCCTGCTGCACGCTGTGGGTGCCAGGCTAATGCTGCAAATTACACCACTGGGTAATTGTTCATAAAAGCCTCATCAAGCCACACGTCCCTGCAAATGACACCAGAATGCCTGCTCGAGTGGCACAGAAGTCAATTGGGACTGTCAGGTCCAAGATGAAATATCTCAGTGGATAGAAAAAATAATTATTGGTACTTACAATCTTACCTCCAGACCTTATTGTTTCTGTGTCTTGTTTTCAGAGGAAGGAGGGGACAATTACCAGCAATTTGATGGGGATATAAAGTGAGAGTTATTACCCAGTGTTTAGTACTTGGTTATTCTTTTTCATCTGAAAATTAGCAAGAAAAATAACAGGGAAAAATAAGACCACAAAAAGCCACACACACAGTGGAGAAGCTTGAAAAGTTTCGGTAGGATGGGTTCCCTGTCCTATACTGACATTTTTCCCTAGGCAAAGTCACCTCATAGGGTCAGGAGGCTTCTCAAAATGGCCATGGAGCTGCTCCTTTGTAAGATAATTTATAGCTGGCAAAAAGCTGGAGGTGCTGCTGATTTTGCTTTACTTGAGGTTGTGTTGGTCTCTAGAAAACAGGGAGTGTATCAGGGCCAAAAGGAGGGAGGAATATTGGTATATTGTACCTGTAGTGAAGAAAATTCCACTCCAAAATGAGCCAGGAGAACAGAATGCTCTTAGTGATAATGATTTAGCAGGACTGAGAATCTTGTTTTGGTGGGGAGTGAGAGTGTGCACAGAGTGGGACATCCTGGTGATCTCCAAATTCACAGTTCCTGCTTTGACTTTGCTCACAAGATCTTCCTCTTGTGGCTACAACCACACAAACACCATCATTCTCCCTCTCAAAAAACAGACTTCCACTGTGTTTGGCAGTAGATTTCAAATATATCCTTTTGGGAGTAGGAGAGTGGATAGACTGAGCATGGATAGACAGGGGGGGAAAATAAAAGTAGTCAGAATATTTCAGTTTTGTAGAGATTTTCACCTGAAGCAGATATGCAAAGCAATCTTTGCTCTCTGTCTCCCATCACAGGGGTATGAAGGGGTGCTGGTGTTTGGTGGGACCATCCCCATGTTCCTCCACCACTGCTGGGAAGGGAGATTCCAGGGGTCCACCACTGTTCCCTTAGACACCCCAAGTCCCTCCTGATTAAGGAAGAAAGGTGTGGATACAGTGGATCCCCCACTTCCCTCCTTTCCACCCTCATTCCTTCCCAAGTAACCAACCCACACCAGTCACTCTTTTTTTAATCCAGTGCTCACAATTTTGCTGTGTCCATCCCCAAACTTGCTGTTCTGATTTAGTTATTTGTTATTTCTGATATTTGCAATCTCATTTTTGGCAGCATTGCTGACTTCCAGGTGCTGCTGCTGGCCTTGCTACACCTGGATCCCCAATATGTCCCTGGTGCTCCCATCCAGCTACCCACCCAAACTGGCCACTCCTCACAGCACTGTCTGTAGATTTATTGGTTCCTCACGCTGTTATTTAATACATTCAGCACTTTCTTGTGTCCTACCTAGCAGTTTTCCACATCCATCCAGTTATCCAGAGCTTTGTCCTCTGCCTGCAGCCTCAGCATTCCCAGCAGGGACCCACTGGGCAGAGGCATGGTGGGCATGCAGGAGGTATTGCATTGCTTCATTCATTTCAGTGCTGATCAATCTACTCTCTTCAGGCTTTCTTTATTAGAAAAGTTAACTATTTTAGCTCATATTTTATTAAAACATAGCTTTTGGGGGCGGAAAAGCCTTTTCAGTCTCTCCAAGGAGAACACAGGCAGAAGGTGTGGGCACATCCCCCTTAGTCCTTGTCACAGACGTCGGTGCTTCCCTGCTCAGGATGAAATTTCTCTAATAAACCCTTTGTCTTAATTCTGGAGACTGTGGATTATGTCTCAGATCTCTGCCTGGGAATCACTTGTGACAGGAGCAGCTTAAATCCTTCCCAGGGAACCTGTTCTTTTAGGAAATCAAGTCTGATTTTGGAGCTGTGCCCCAGTGTTTGGTCAGATCCCTCGCCATCCCTTGCTGTCCAGGAGAATTCTGTGCAGCTCAGCCTGGTTAATTCTCAAATGAGACTGAGCAGTGCTTTAGAAGGATGCTTAGCTTGATCCAGCAGTGCACATTTACTGGTTTAGATGTAAATGAGAGGAGGAAGAGCCCCCAGCATTCTTCACTGACTCCTTACTTTGGCAGAAGTACTAAACTGTAAAATTAAGAACTGTTGAGTCATTACTTGCACATTTTATTCAGTTCTTCTTCAGGGCTGATAATTTTTCTGGAGAGAGAAGTGAAGGAATATCTTAAAAAATTTCAATTATATATTTTTCCCCATTACTTAATCCAAATGGCTCTGTGACTTTCCTAGGGGCTGCTTGACTAAGTCAGGAGGACCTTTATGTGGCCAATATTCAGGGATGAACCTTTACAGCAAAAAAAAAAAAAANATACCAAGTCAAAGCAACCAAAAAGGAATTTTACCTGTTAAGTTCAATGAGGCCAAACCAGGAGGGAAAACTACAGGAATACAGTTCTTCCAATGTCAACAATAAATAAGATAAGGAAGGGGAATTCCCCAAATCACAGTGATTAGGCATTAATTCTGTGAACTGAGGTCACCCCATACATTGAGCTCCAGGGAAGGGATAGCACAGTAAGGGATGGCTATGTCCCAAATGGCAGGTCCCTGCAGGTAGGAGCCATTCCAGGGGGTCTGTGGAAAGAAATTATTCTTGGCTATCCATATGTGCATGTGGAAAGCATCCATCATCATTACTTACACTGTGCAGGCTCATTAACATGCAGCTCACAGAAGCCAATGGCTAAAACAATCAATGTCGCTTGTTGAAAAGAATGGGGAAAAAAGAATTTTTTTCCCCACTTCAGGCTGTTTGAAAGATAGCTGCTTCCACCTTGAAACATTGTTCAGAGGGGTGAAAAAATAAATAGGGAGAGGGAAGAGGCAAAGAAGGGAGAGTAAGTAAATTCCTGTTATGAGCAGCAGGCTCTGAAATGCTCTTCTGGTTTGTTTTAGGGGAGGGAAATGGCTCATCATGAAAAAGGGTGAAAGAAGCCTTCCTTAACTTTTCAGTTTGGCAAGAAATTAATATTATGGAGTGGCTGGGCCAGTCCTGCTCACCTAAAGCATGTCCCAGGAGGCAGCAGAGCTTTGAGTTACAGCAATGGGATGTGTTTTCTAGATAAACTGATGTTTTCAGGTTTTCTTTTCCTTTTCCGAGCTCCTTTGGCAGCTGCTCCCCAGCTGGTTTCACACATTCCTTGGAACAGCTTAGCACTGAAGATCCCCCCATGATTTAGGACCAACAGCTCCCAGAGCTGAAGAACATGTACAACAAAGGGAAAAAAAGTGGCCTCCAGTTCCCACCAGGCTTTAAATCCAACACCCCAAAAGACCCAGGATCTGTTTAAACTGGGATTTCTTGTGGGAAAGCAGAACAACTTCAATGCCTGGCTAACCTGTCTGACTGCCAGCTGGTTGAGACTTGGTGACATTATGCTTTGCTTGTGTCACCTGCATCCCTTAAAAAAGCCTGACAGAGACAAAAAAATGCAAGTTCTGTTTGTTTGTTCAGGCTGCAAGGATTCTCATAACTCATTAGCAGGACACAATCTCTTAGAGAAATGAGTTTTATTTTGGTTCACTTGGGCCCTTCCAGCTTTTGTGTGGCTTATTTTTTCAAAGTCTCAAACTTCTCCTAGACCAACTTCTCTGACACATTTTTCATGACGTAGAGGCAAAAAAGAGGAAATGATTTTGTAGCCATAATCAAGAAGGTCAGGACAAGAAATGAAAACAGGGTGGGCAGGATTGATACTCACTCGTTCCTCTGAGTGTCTCCCAGGTAATCTGGGAGGAATTCTGTTCCAGGTATTATGAATGTGCTGTGATTAATAACGTTGCAATTGAAACATTATCAGTGCAAGCTGGAGGAGGGTTCAGGGATCACACACAGGAGAAAGGGATCTACTTAAAATTCTGGTGTGTTTTCTGCATGAGTCAGTGCAAGATTGAGATGGTAGGTGTTTGAATACCTGCACACCTTTTATTTTATAGATAATGTAATTATATTCTCACTTCAGCTCACCTATAAAAAGAACTCAAATTTGCAGTAAAAAGATCTTTACCCCTTTTCTGCTGATCGTTGCTTAGCAAACTATTTCACACAAGAGGTTTGTTATCTTTAATACCACTAAAATTACTTTAAGCAATTACCTGCATCATTTTAAACTCTACAGAGGTTATTAAAATATTCTCATGGCAACTATAAAGAAATATGAAAATAAGTAAAGACTAAATTGCACTTGGTCTCAAAAAGTCATTTGCCTTACAGCATGTTTGGTCTTTAATTTCCAAATAGGCATCTTTGTTTCCTGAATTGAATACTCTCCTCTATGTTTGACCTTCCGCATTCCAACTTTGAAGGTGGGTCTTTACTAACAATAACCATTTCAATTTCAGAACAAAGAGAAAAAAATCAAACACATATTGCAAAATACCTGCATGGCCAACCTAGCAATGACATCTCAGAAATGAACCTGAGCTTTGAAAATCTACTGTTCAATCTCTTTTTACGTGAGCATGAGGAATCAGAAATCAACTACTTAAGACTTGATGTCACATCCTACATGTGGCTTTGATTAGTTTTATTTCCCTTTAGGCAGAAATTTCTTAAAGTACCCAGTGGGAGGAGCTGAGGAAGAACTGCCCTCTAGTGAGGTTTGCTAAGTGTTGGTGTGGACTCCATCAGGAAAGGGGGAATTGAACAAGAATTTGTTGAATTATCAGAAAAATCTCATTGCTTTACATCCTAGAAAATGATGCAGAGTAGTCAGAGTCTCTTTGCTACCTGTGGTGCATCCTCTTTACTCTGGTGCTCTTTTGATTTCCATCTCCCACATCGACACAGTGGAGCAACGTGGAGCTGGAGTGGCTTTTTACAGAGTAATGATGTTGAAGGAAATTAGCATGGCTCTAATTAGGGGATGAAAGGAGCAATTAATTTAGAGAGTTTTGACTTCTGTGCCAGAGACATCACCCCAGCAGAACTCCTGGAGCAGGGCAGGAACATTCCAAAGCTACAGCATGGCAAAAGCATCAGTGAACATGAAAGCAAAATTAATTGAGAGAACAGAAAATCTAGAGCAATTATGTTACCATTTCATTTATTTTTACATGTTCTGTTGAGATACCAGATTTTTAATACCAACCGCAGTTCAGAATCCCCTTTTTTCCCCACAGTTGTTATTAAACCAAGTGGTCTCTTATAGTTTTTTTTTCCTCCGTCAAAGAGCCCAGCCCCAGAAAACCAGGAGGCAGCATCTCTCCCAGGTTCCTGCAGAGCCCAGGGTTGGGTGGCAGCTTGGTCCTGATGTGGTGCTTTCCCCCTGTTAAGCTGGGACTTGAAATCCATCACAATCACAGCGGAAGAGCAGAAAGTCGCTGACTCAAGCAGCCCTTTTCTGGCAGCTTTGCACTTGGTGCTTCCTTGTCTCCCACCTCCACAGATAAAAGCTGGAATCACAGATCAAACCTTCCTCAAGCTGTTAAGCTTCTGACACCTGCAAAGCCAAGAGTTCAGAGACCATGTCAAAGTCATTATCTGCAACTGGACGAGAGGCGTTCTCTGTGTTCGCAGTCACACAGGCAAGGTCTTTTTCTATCATTTTCATATGGTTTCACAGGATTTGAGGCCAGGAGGGGTGGTTAGATCATCCACTTGTCCTGCTGTGAATTGCAAGTCACTGCATCATTCTTAGATTCTCCCAGGTGGCTTTGAACTCAAGCATTCATCTCCACAGGCAACCAAACCTTTGGAAAACAGGAGAAATGGACATAAAATTAATAACTGAGGCTCCTGCAGTGGCAAGGAACAAACTCATGATGCTGTGTGTGACCACATAAGTGTCTAATTCTTTGTCCCAGTGCTCCAGAGAGAATCAAAATCCAAGTGAACAGCTCTGAAAGCCCAGGATAGCACAGCAGAGGGGAGAGTTTTCCCTCAGGCATCCATCTGCTAAAGCTTTTGGGTGAGCTGTGATCCCTGAGCTCTGCTTGTCATGTTGGTGGTGTGAGAAAGCAGGAAAGCCTGGGTGTACTGAAATTAGCACGGGTCAGGCTGCCCAGACCTTGCTTTGAAGGCTGCCATCTCCAAAGGTCTCCTTCCTAAACACAGCCACACTGCCTTGCCCTGTTAATCTCTCTGCAGGAAACAACAACTCTGTTTCTAAACTGAATTAATCTAATGTAGTCTTTTCACCAGGTCCAATTTTCATTTCACCTCTCCAAGCTAAAATCAGTACACTAAGGGTGAGTTTCAGCCAGGTGCCAACCGTTAGGCAAGTTTTAGGGTACCCCACGTGCCCTGTTCCAGAAGAGCCCAGGTCTCCTTTAGGTCCTGAGTAATATCTGCCAGGTCTGAGCTCCCTGAGATACCCCAAAGCATCTTGGATACCTGTTTAAGGTAATTAATTAGACGACTAATAAAATATTAATTATACAGCTAGTTAATTATTAATTAGACAACAATTAATTCTTACAAGTTTCATACTGTAAGACCCACATTATAGGTGTGTCATGTGCAAATGGTGGGAGATTTCCAGTTTTTGTCACTAATTACAGTTAACATGCACATAGTATTTGATACTCTTTTATATAGCACATTATTCAGACATTTAAGTGCAGGCATAAAGGATTAAAAGAATTAAATTATGAGACTAATTAGTCTCTGTTTCAGAGTTCAGACAAAACTCACACGTGGACTTGTGGGTCTAATGCAAATCTAACAAAGGTGGTATTATTCACTTGTCAAATAACAAAATTTATATATTAAAAAGGAAACAATGGCATTGGGCACATACAGATTTTCTAGTATGGCTTTAATGGTGAGGAGGACTTCAATTTTTTTTAGAGGAAAAAATGTAATTCCTGCTGTAGGCTTGGAAATCATCAACAGAGAAGAAAGAAGTCCTGGTTGCATTTGTTGGTCTTAGGAGGGTTATGGACCTTAGAGGAAAGAGTGAGAAGAGAAAACTGGATGTGAACATTTCTCACAGAAGGAGTTTCCAGCAGAAACAGGGAATTATGTGGTGCTATAAAATCTCATTTAGAATGATAACCTACAGCCCTAGTTACACATACTCAAGAAGGATTAACTAAAATTGAAACAGGTGATGGAGAACATACCTTAGTAAAAAAAAAAAAGCAAAGGCTTTGCTTATTTATCCTAGAAAACTGCAATTTAAGGGGAATGAGGGTATATTGACATAATGATATAAGAGAGACTTTGCAACTACATCAGAAGCTTTGGCAGAGGAAGTTTAAAATAAACACCTATCCTGACAGCAGTGCAAACAGCTTTAAAAGGAGCTGGCCACATTTGAAATGGCCACATTTCACCTGGATCTGTGAAGGAAGCTGAGCTGCACTAGACTGTAGTTCTGCAGTGACTTTTCAACAAGGACAATAGAAGTAAAATCATAATTTAACAAGAAGCCTGAGGTTTTGGTTGTAGCACACAGTTGTATAAAATGCATGGAGAAAGGACAATTTGAGTAAAGAAATTTCTGTTCATTTTATGTCCTACATTGAAAAGTACAACTTTTTGTCCCTAATCAAACTAATCTGTGATTTTTTTTTTAGTTTGTTTGGCTTTTTTTTTAAATATATTTCCACTGCACAACACGTTTAGGCCAGAACTGATTTGATCTTTTCTATTTATATTCTTGTAGTTGATGACAATTGATGTTCTTTCACTTGGGTTTCAAAGGCATGAGGCTCATGATCAATTTATGCCTTGCCACAATTCACCTCAGGATACGAAATATACCTGGCATCCAGTTCCTGGGTAACAGATCTTCAGGACAGCTTAATGACTGATGCAGCTGTGCAAGTGGTGATGATGAAAAGAAAATCCATATTTCAGTTTTCGCTCAAAATAGGGGACATTCAATCAGTAATTCCGAGGGAGGACAAAGGCAGAGATGTGAAAGATTTTGGCCTCTGCTCGTTTTTATAGCTGTCAATAGAAGTGGTTTATGTGGGCTCCTGGATTTACTCAGAGACAGGGTGCAGATGGCCTATTTGTCATTAAAAGAGCATTTTAATGCAAGCTTGACCAGGTCTGAGATGTTATCATTTAGAAACACAGAGAAATGTCACTGACCTTTCCTTACAGAAGTTGGATGATCAGAGATAAAGTGAAGATGAGAGTGGCTGTCGTGTCAGATCTGTGCTGAGGGAAACTGGGGAAGTCAGAGAAAACACTTGGAGCCCAATGGCCCCAAATCACCAAATTTTCTGCACGTCTGACTTCAAGCACAGCAATGAGACACATGGACATACACAAAATGAATCACCTGCCTAAGCTGGCCCTGTTTTTAATCTCAGTCTGGGATGAGACCCAAAAAGAATAAATACAGTAAATTGCCTAGAAAGAAAAGCAATGTGTACAAAAGTTGCTGTTATTTACTGACATTAAGAAATGTCAGCAGAGAGTTCAGGGCTGGGCAGTGCTCAGATCATTGGCCCCTCTGAGTCACTCAGACAGTTCAAGATGGTCAAGCTGAACCCAAAAAAGGCAGGGAAGTGGATTATTTTAATCATCGTTTGCAAACCCATAATTTATTAAATTCTGGAATATAAATCTTGCTAGATTTGTAGGAGGGAGGACAGGGAATAACATCAGAAATGCACCAGAGATGCAGCATGTCTCAGTATGCAAGTAGGGAACAGAGAGCTCCCATTTGATGTGAATTTGCAGTTAATTGCTCAAATGAGGGTTTGCTTTGGACTCATTCAGCTCTGCTTTTTCTGTCCATGCTTGGTTCCATGGTGCAGTGCAGAAGAGAACAGGGAGATAGAAATGAGAGAAAAGCCTGTGTGGAAGTGCTTTGTCAGTGTGGTGTAAGGAGGGGACAGTGAGAAGGGAGACACCCCAGGCAAACAGCACTGATGGAGAAGAGTGGTAAAAATATTAATCTGTACTTTGGTTTGAAGCACGGAGATGTTTCCCCTGTCTTGCAGCCAACAAAGCTCAGGGCAGGAGTGTTCTGGTGCAGACCAGAAACAAAATGGTGCCTCAGGTAGAAAATGGTGTGAACTTGAGCAGATGCTGATGTAAAAAAGATGGGATAAATCAGCTTTTACCTGCTTGGCTGGGCACATTTCTCTGAGAGCTGGCACCACACCTGGTCTCTCAGGTGCTGTTAATGGTCCCAAAGTAGCCACAGGGAAGCAGGATAAAGCAAATGAACCTGCCTTTAACCACAGCAAACCCACCACAATCAGCATCTGTGTGGAGCTTTGGTTGCCCAAAAGTTGATGCTTCCCTGCAGTCCAGCACCCTGGGCAGGTAATTGGACATTGATGCCTTTTCTTTGAACTGTTTGCTGCAGCACTGGAGTATTTTGTTAGACATTTTACCTTCTATGTATCATTCATGTGGTTTTGGCAGCTCTCCAAAAACAGTGATGCTCTTTGAAATGATTTTGGTAGTTGGTTGTTTTTATAGAACATCCTCTCTGCTGGACCTGGATTAGAACAGCTCTTCCTTTAGGGGACTTGCAGGTGAATTTTAAGGGACAGAAGGAGGGGAGTGAGTTGCATCTGAATTAATGAGACAAAGTAAAGGGCAGCATTATAATTTTCCTGTTTCTAACATAAGAGCAGCCTAGTCAGGCCAGTGATCTGTGCCTGGGAGGGAGAACATTTCATTGGCAAAGAGGGGGAAGGAAAAGGCAGGAGAATTATTCTCATGTATTTATGAAAAACAAAGGTAAAAGAAAGCAGGGAAACTCTTGTTCACAGGCAAAGGGGCCCAAAAGCTAAACTTTTTATTAAACTCTTGCACTGAGAGGTCTGCAGGCTGCTTCATCTTTCCAGGAGAAGCATCTCCAGAGGACAAGCCCATGGCTGGTCCCAGCTGGGGCAGGGGATGTTTTATGGCTCTGAGCTTGCAGGGAAGCTCAGTCCCACAGATGATTCAGGCTGCAGATGCTGAGGCACTTTCATTTCAGGAATCACTATGAAATGAGGCTTTATATTGCAGCATTGAAATACTCAGGGAAAATCTATTAGGGCAGCTGCAGAATGGGGTCAGCAGGCAGCACAGCCAGGAGCCCAGGGGACTCTAATTTACACAAACTCTCCACCACGAGCAAGCACACCAGGGGTGGCATTTAAATGGTCTCTTCACTCTAGCTGTGCTAGCAAAACAAGTAATTTGTGGATGGCACTAAACTGGGAGGAGAGTCTGATGTGACAAATGATAGAGTGGCTGCCCAGGGGACCCGGATTAATTTGAGAAAAGGGCTAAATTAAACTCTGTGAGGTTTGACCAAGGGAAGCACAAAACTCTGTTCTTGGGGTGGAGAAACCAGCTAGGGGCTCTCTGCCTGAAAATCAGCCCCACTGGAGAGGAACTGTGAGGGTGGGGAGGCCCTGGCACAGGTTTTCCAGAGAAGCTGTGTATGCCCCATCCCTGGAAATGTCTAAGGCCAGGTTGGATGGGGCTTGAAGCAACCTGGGACAGTAGAAGGTGTCCCTGCCCATGGCAGGGGGGTGGAAATAAATGGTCTTTAAGGTCCCTTCCAACCTAAACCATTGGGTGATTCTGTGACCTGAGGGTGCCAGGTAAAACATGATCCAGAAAAGGATGGATCCTGCTGTGATGGGTCACATCCTGCACGGGCACCCAGCAGGAGAAATTTATTCCCCATGGCTGGCACTGCTTAGGCTGTCCACAGGTGGAGAGGGACATGGAGGGGGTCAAATGAAGGGCCACCATCCATCCAGGGTGTGCTGGGAGGGAGCTGGGCTGACCAGGGCTGTTGAACATCATGAAGACACCAGAAAAGTGATCCATAACTTTTATCCATATCACACCATGACCAATTACACTGACATAATTTTTTTATTTAAAACAAGACCCAGAGCTCTTTAATTTTTCCTTTTCTTTTTTTTTTTTTTTTTTTTTTTTTTTTTTTTTTTCCCTTTTTCTGGGGATTGATTGACTGGGAGTGCAGATGGCTTGAAGCAAGACTGCAGGGTGTTGAGGCAGCTGGCCATCAGTCTCACCGGAAATGCCCAGGAGTGAGGCTGTTACTGCAGTTGGAAGAGCATGTTCTAGTGGGTACTAAGTTATGGGATTTGTTGTCATCTTTTATTTCCTTTGCTGTGAAATAATTTCTGAGGAAAAGGAAGAAGTATCAGAACAATTTCTCCAAGGTGGCAGGAGGCAGAGCAGGGAAGTGGAAATGCCCCAAATGTTTAATACCAGGGATGGATGGAAGTGATTTGACAAGGATTTCAGGAGTTTTCTGCATTCTCACTGCAAGAAGTCATCTACTATGACCCATGGCCCAAGGGATTGAAGAGATGCTTGAGCAAAATTTTTAAAGGTTGGACAAAAGTAGTTATTAGCAACTTCAACCAACCTTGAAAACTTATTTGCAGGATTTTTTCTCAGGTTTTATGCATTTATTTGTAAGCAGGTTTTCCTTGTTTGATTTTTAAAAGAAAGTATTTTTGCTCATCATGCAAAATTATTCAGTGATGTTTCCTGGGAGAATGTTTTCTGACATGCATAGACATTTACTGCAATAGCAACTTTCAAGATTTGTTCTTCTGAATTTACTGCTTATGATTTGCTTTTCTTTTCCTTGAGCATTCCTGCCTACGGATATGAGCCCAGGAGGGAATCTGCAGAGTGTCACTAACTGCCTTTGTAAGACATAACCAGGGAATTTTTGCTTTTCATTTTGTTTGAGAGGATTTGGCAAGCTGAAAAAGTAGGAAGTTTAGATGAAGAGAGACAAGTAAGATTGTAGCCTCTATTACCTCTGCCTGGTACAATATTCATTTCTTTGGTCAGGGGTGACACGGCACCTTCTCCTTTCCTGTCCTCCTGCCCTCCATCCCTCATTTTTGGGACAGGGTTGCATCTGGTCTCGTGTGAAACATTTATAGAGGAGTAATAGGAGACGTCAATACCTCTCCAACCTCACATAAATGGGGGTGATGCTTTATGCAGTGTGCCAGATGCTGTGTTTTGTTGGATTATCCTGGGCTTGCCCCTGCGCTGTCCCATGCAAAGCTGTGCTCTGTAGATACAGGCTCATCCTGCCCTTCCAGGGAGTGGACTGGACTGGCAAAGGAGGATCCAGCTTTCCAGGGCCAAAGAATGTGCAAATCTGATCCTGAAACTAACTGAGACTAAAGGAAATGGAGAAATTTGGGTCTGGTGTTGGCATAGCAAATGTTTGGTCCATGGTTGCATCAGCTGGTGGTGGAGCCCCATGGGTCTTTCCTTCCAACCACGTGCTCTGCAAGAGAAATCAGTAAGGGTTTAGTCAGCTGCCCCATTGGGAAGCTGGAAAGCCCTTCCCAGCTTGCTGTGGTGTTCCCAGAAAAGGGACTCGGGCAGTGCAGGAGGGGTTACCAGACACACCAAATGGATTTCAAACTTGATGTGTAAATAAAACAAACCCCTGTCTTCAACAACCATTTCCACTTCCACCTCAGCAAATTGCCTCTGAACAGGATTTCTGGTTGGTGTTTGTTTTTTGTTTTTTTTTTTTTTTTTTTTTTTTTTTGTGGCAAAGCCCCTGTGCACTCTTCCTTCCAGTTAAGGCTTTTCAACATCCACAAGTGTGTGGTGTTTGCTTTTTCCCTCTTTTCTTTTTCACCACCAGCTGCTCTCTTCTTGAATCAGTCCTACCCTGATGCACTAGTGAGAAGATGCAATCTGACAGAGCCTTGGCCCCTATTATTTCTTGCCTAATGATATTTCTTTGACAAAAGTGAATAATTTGTCATTTTAAAAAAAATCTACATGTTTGTCCCAAGTCTTTTGGAGCCAGCTGCAGCCTGTCTCCAAGCAAACCTTTGCATTGCCCATGAAATCTCATTTTTAGTACAAAGAGAAACTTCAAGAAAACTAAACTTTCTTCTTTCTCTCTCTCTTTTTAATTCCCCAGGACAGATACAACTTCAGAAAATGATCTCATCCAGCTTTGTCGTTTTGCCAATATCTTGTGCAAGATGAACATCCCAATAGGTACAAAGTATTTGCTGTAACAAGTCAGTGTGTTTGTTTATCCACTTCCCAGAAGAATATGAAACCTTTTGAAAGGCACATCCTTTTTAGTACTTCAATATGAGAGTCAAGAATAGAGTTCATGTCACTCTGGTCAGACTCTGGGAGGGGTGGAGGCAAGGCAGTAACTCAGCACAGGAATCTGTGCAGCCTCTCATGGAAAATCTCATATCCTGAGTTACAGGAGTCACCTTCAACTGATCAGAGCAAAAATGTGCACAAAGATGACACATCTGTGAACATTTAATGAGCAAAACTGTGGGGCTTTACCTCTCAATGCCATTCTCTTTGTAGTTTGTATTCATAGAGAATAAGGCCATAGCCTGATCCACTTCAGCTGCTCTCCTCCCTTTCTGTTTGCCTCTTGAATAGTTCTGCAAAGCTTCAGGCTGGACTCTAATTTCTCTAATGAGCTAAAATTGTGCTAAAATAGAAATTCCACCTGCTGATGCCCAAGGTGTGGATTTTTACTTTGGTAAGAGCACCTGACAAGAAAAATAACAATAAACCATAAACATACACAGGCACATCCTCAAATATAACACTTGGTTCTACTAAAATTATTGTGTTTAGTTTTGTTTTTTGTAAGTTTGTTTTCTAATGAAATAAGGGAGTCTGTGAGCAGATTTTGGACAGACTGCAGTTGTGTTTCTGCTTGTATAGGAATCTGCATTGCCTGTGTTGTTTTGGGCATGTTTTCTTTCCAGCACAGACCTTGTCTAACTGCTTCATGTATCTGTCTGTGTTATGGATGTTATGTATTTTATTTGCCCTAGAAAATCCCTGCCTTGAAAAAAACCTACAGAGAAAGTAAGATGCTGTAAGCATGGATCGAGCTGCCACCAAAATTCCAGTGTTTTCTATTCTTTTTGTTACCCTTTGGGAGCAGAGCTCTTCTCCACAAAGGCAACACTTCATTCTAATAGACACTCTTGATAATATCCCTGAATAAATCCTTTTAATGACAGCAGAGGAATACCAAACTTAAGTTTAAGGACTCCCATTTTCATCCTCTCTTCTTGCTCTTCAAGTGTTTTTTACACAGACTTTGATGACAAAGCCTGGGAAGCAAATAGGAGAGGTCAGGACAGCATGGTTTTGTCAGCTGAAGGAGCTGGGGTTTTGTTCAAAACTCTCCACCCTGCTCTGTGTTAGCAATTTGAATTATTGCAGCTGAGCACCGAGCAGGGATTTGGATGATCCTTGTGGTTTGAGAGCAGGGGGTGAAGCACATTGCTGTGTGAGTGATGCACGAGTGTGGTCCATGCATGTCCTGCCTGTTCATACAGACACACTCATGGTGTGCTGATGAAAAATCCATCCACTGGCTCAAAAAGGACCTGACAAGTTGATGGCTCCACTTTCTCTGTCCGAAATTGCCCTGTTGTGTCACACTGTAAAATGTCATGTGAAAGGCAGACATGGAAAGGTACCCTCCATACAGGCCCAGGGTAATAAATTAATGAGCTATAAACTGCAAAACAACCCTGCCCTGTGCCTCTGACTGGAAGCCTGGCTCTTCACATCCAAACCCACGGGCCTGGAGCTCTTGAGCTGATGGTAAATCTCTGTGACGTGTGGCAGCAGCAGGTCTCCTCTCCTTGCTCACCAGCCCCATCACACTCTAGGGAAACATCACAGTAAGAAGCCAGGAGCTCTCATAAAGTTTCAAAGGTGGAATAAACCCTGCTGGCTGGATATGAGGACGCTCACCCTGCTGAAATATGGCCTGGCAGACCATTAACTGTGGCACAGTCTGTGCTTCAGCTGCCTGCTGTGGGAAGGGGGGAGCTGGGGCTCCAGGGAACAGAGAGGCATCAGAGGCTACGAGGGGCCCATTGCCCAAGGGACTGAGAGACACAGCAATGAGCTGGCAGTGCACCTCTAAATACCTGTAAATACCTCAAAATTCTGTCAGGAAGGGTGATGCATCCCCAGGGAATGAATGGCACACTTCCCAGTGGATGTGCTGGCACTCACCTCTAAAGCAGCCTGGACTTGATCCTGTTAGAATGGTCAGGTTAAACCAGCTGGAGCCCTGACATGATGCATTAGGACACTTTTCTGTGCTTTAGAAGGTCATTTGATCACTCTTCCCACACAGTCTTCACTCTTTGCTGCTCTGTGCCTTCCTCAGCCATCAGCTGGAGCAATTGGCCCATGTTGGCTCAGGAATCTGATTAAGGAAGGGGCTCAAATTCTGGTTGCTTATGATCCGTTAAGCTGAGTTTTAAAACAAACTTTCTTCACTCTCCTCTCCCTAAAGTTGATACTGCAAATTGAAATGCATTTGCCTTTCATCTCAACTCTTTTTACAGGTGTGCAAAGGAGGCACTAAAACTTCAGATTTTCTCAAAGGCCAGTGGCTGAGCATTGGAAATTCTCTGGCAAATATGAACTTTTTCAGTAAAAGCATTTGCAGAAGCAAATAGGGCAGCCAGATGCAAGGAGGCAGCACTGGTTTTATCCTAGGCAGAAAAAGCTACTGAACTTTATTTAATCTTAACAATTCCTGAAACTGCAGCCGTGTTTACTCTGACAGGGAAGAGTAAATGGCATCAGACCTGGACACCCCAGTCAAGAGCTTGGGTTGAGCCAGGTTTAGTGCTGAGTGCTGGGAACCCCAGCCTGGCCTGGGGTTTAATTTCTGCATCTCCATCAGATTAGAAGGATGCTGCTTTAATTGACAAGATCAAAAGCACGGCTTGGGTTGGTTATCTGCTGGTCATTTCCTTCCTCTCCCTCCCGGTGTGAGGCAGTGATGGTGATCAGGGCACTCAGGAAAATAAACATTTCTCTTTCTTTAACACCTTCCAGCCAGGCCCCCTCAAAGCTGCTGAGTTGATTCAGGGAGTTCAATGCTGCTCCTTGGAAAGCTGAAATGTTTGACACAACCTTGTGTGGTGGGAAAGGTTGTTCCTGAGGCCACGAGTGCCAAGCCGCAGATATTTGAACCCTCTCATCTCCATCTGCAAAGAATTTGTTCTTTGATTTCCTTTACCCCACTTTGCTCTGGCATTGTTGTCAAGAGACTCTGCAAATGTCAAAACCATTATCAGTCACAGGCAAACAGGCTCTTAATTGAACTTTTATTCTCCTGTCTCCAAAAGAAAAGGCTACATTGCTGGCATGGAAATGGCCTTTTGGAAATCACCGGCTGTTGAAAGTAAATCATCTAAAATTGAGATATATGTGTGTATGTATCTATCCCCATTTGGAATTTCTTTGATTTTTATATAAACATGTACAAATAAACATGTTGATTTTTTTTGTTCATGGTATCACTGTGTGTTTACACACATATATAATAATAAAATATAGCTCCAAATGTTTGAAATCACCTTCCCCCTTGTGAGTTCACTCAGGCATATAGCATCTCCCAGCTCATAAAACATACTGTTGCCTTGTGACAAGAGCCACAAAAATAAATAAAAAATATGGGAGGAGAAAGTGTGAAATAACAGTCCTGTTTGCTGCCTTGTGCTGTCTCCATCCTTCTTTTTTATCCTTTGTTCACATTGTTTCCCTTCTTCATTTATGTTGATCGAGGCATGACAGGCAGACCTGATATTCAGCTGCCTTAGTCCATAAATGTCTCTTTGGATGATGCTCTGCTCCAAACAAAGTTCAGGGCAATTGGAACAAATATCCTGAGTCCATTATTAGTCCTTCTGCTTTATTAGGACATTTTTTCCCCTTTATGTCTCCCAGAATGGTTGGCTCAGCTCTTGTCAAATCTGTGTTGGCTTCAGGAGCCTGCTGGATTCTCCTGGATAGGAAATGCTGGTTTTGCCACCAATCCTCCAAAGGACTCTGAGCCTCTTCTGACTTATTTCTTCCATGCAATCTGACTCACTCTCCAGGCTCTGTGCTTCTGTATTTTGCTTTTCATTCCACAGGCATCCAAAATGCCTTGTAAAGGAATAACCTAATCCTGACCATTTAGGAACTGAGCCCTGAACCCAAGGATTTTTTTTTTTTTGTCTTCTTGATCAGCCTCCCTTTCCCATCCATGAAATGGTGGTGAGCTCATTTTTATTAGAATGCAATACCTTCACAACTAAGCAGAAAAACTTGTGAAAAACATCTCATTTTAGTCCTACTCAAGACTGAGTCTAAAAAAGGTTGTTTTGAGGTTCTCAGCTTCAAGCAGTCTCTGGCTTGTATTTTATTTGTATTGAGCAGAGATATTTGCAGTTGCCAGGAACAAGACTCCTTTGCATGAGCCCAGACTATTTCCAGTGCAGATCCTGTGGATGTACAACAGCTGGAACTGTAGCAAAACATTGGCTGAAGATCTGCTGTTAATCAGGTTTAGCAATAAAAGGAACACCTCTGAGGTTTTCTGCTTAGTGAAGTGGTGGAACCACCATCACTGGAAATGTTTAAAATGTGTGGATGTGGCACTTGGGGACATGGTTTAATTGTGAACAGAGTGGTGCTGGGTTAATGGTTGGACTTGATGGTCTTGGAGGTCTTTTCCAACCTTAAAGGTTCTGTGAGAAGGCAAAGTTGCCTTTGGTACTCCACAGAAACTGTTTTTGTTTCCAAGTGTGTGCAGTGAGGTGTTGTTTTTAGGAGTCAGCGATTTCCCCTCCCTGTCACTGGTGCCAAAATCATTATGGAGGTTGGAGAGTCCATTTCAGGTGGCTCCCGTGGCAGCTGCTTTGAAGTCACCATGGAGATTGTGCCATTGAAGTGCAAAGGAAAGGACTGCAGGACAGCCACCACCCTTGTGGGGAAGGGACACCTTCAACTACACCAGTTGTCCAGAGAGGTGATGGATGCCCCATCCATGGAAATATCAGATGTCAGGTTGGACATGGCTCTGAGCCTGAGGTGTTTTAGCACTCTCATTGTCAAAAACTTCTTTAATGTAGTCTTTAGCTTCTTTTAGTTTAAAACCATTATCACTCCTATTACTATATGTCCCACTAAAAATCAGTCCCCATCTTTCTTAAAGCTCTCTTGAAGTGCTGAAAGGTCACATCTGATGGTTCTTCAGCTTTGCCCCTCTCCTCTGCTGAAACAGCCCCTGTTTCCAAGCAGAGAGGCACTAAAGAGCAGCCAAGGAAAAGGAAATGGCAGATAGATGGCACCAAGCTGTGCCAGCTCTGCTGGCAGCACCAAGAAACTGCTTTTATTGCTGCCCACCTGTTACAGGACTCAAGAGGTAAGAAAGGACATGCATGTGGATGTTTTTCACCTGTGCCACCCACAAACAATAATTAAATCTTGACATGCTCTTTAATTAGGCTCCTTGCCTCTACTCAGGGTGCAGTTCACAAAGAGTTTTTTGGTTTCCCATGGGTAAGAGGCAGGGGTGAATATGAAATACTTCTCATTTCTGTGTGAGAGCTCTGTAACTTCTGTAACTTACACAGATTTCTTCTTTTTTTTTCCTCTTTGATATTTCCACTAAAATATCTTTTCATCACTTGATGGCAGTAGAGCTATAATGTAAATTTATAGATACTGATGGTGCATGGATGCATCAAAGAAACATCCCCCCCACCTCATATTTATGTTTGTCTATGTATTTTTCTGTGGATCTGTTTTGCATTAAAAGTTTGAAAAGATATACAGGAAAGCTTTGTATTTTCAGAAGGGATTAATGCAGAGGATATTTCATCCATTCACAGTCATCATAAATAACATTTGGTGCAACCAAACATCCCCTAAATTCCTTCAGCTGTAACTCCAAACTCTGCAAAAGTGAAATCAACTTTCTTCTTTCCGTTTTACCTTTTGTGCATTTAATTTGCTTTCTGTTGTTAGTGCTGTGGTAAAGGCAGTAGCTCTTGTAGGTATGAGCCTGTGAGGTTTCACACTGCTTGCTCTTTTACAGCCAAAATACATGTATTAAATGCAACAATACTAGTTACAATCAAGTTACCCCCAGCTCTCATCACCTGAAACTCAAATGACAAATAATAAGGCTTTGCTATGTGGCTAATAAATGCTGATGCCTCTGTATTAGTATTCCTGCATCCCAGATGAAAATAATCTTTGTAAAATCAAGCCTGCTCCCATGTTACCCTTTCTGTCTCACCCTGGGAGGTGCAGCATGGTGTGCCTTTACTCCTGATAAGATAAAAAACCTCTTTCCTCAAAGACAAACTTGCAGCCCACCAGGTTGTGTTTAATGCTGCACTGGCTATGCAGCAGTGTGAACGATTTGCTAACTAAACTGTGAGCTAAAAATAGGAGCTGTTTGCCTTGCCTGCCTTTTCCCCCAAGTGACTGGCGTGTGTGAGTGGCTCCATTACCTGTGGCAATGAATTCAGAGCCTGCCTTGCCAGAATCAGGCCTTTATTTTGCTGCCTGGGTGCTCTGCAAGCTCCAAAATATTTCCTTGCCTGGAGTTACGAGTGTACAATTGCAGGAGCTCCAAATCTTGCACCAACCTGGCAGTGCCTTCTGGAGGAAAAACACCTCCCATCCCAGCGCTGATCACCTCTGGCTCATATTTTTACTCTGCTTTGACGTCAGACCAAGCTGTTTTTTCCCCTCTTTTCTAAACTTCCAGTTCCAGAAAGTTTTGCAGAAGAATCTGGCAGTAGCACAGCTGCAATATTTCACCGTGGAGGGCTCTCCACTGCAGATATCCGTGGCTGGAAGCAGAGCATTCCTGCAGAGGGCAGGCAGCATTGCACTGTAAGCTTTCTCTGCAGACCCAGCAGTTGTGCTGACAGACATCTCCTCCTGCCCCTGAGCATTTCCCCCAGGCAAAACCATTTCAGCATTTCTTCCTGCTGCTGGCTGGCAAAGCTTTTGCTCTGCTTGCCCTCCCTGGGGTATTTTTGCAGGGGCATCACTGCTGGAGTGTTCACCTGCAGGAGGGATGCAGACCCAGCTCTGCTCCTGCAGGCAGGGCAGCTACAGCCCCTGTGAGCCCTTCCTCCCTTTTCCCTGTGAGGCTGCTCCAGAGAGCATTGATCATCCTTTCTCTCCCTCACACAGGTCTCTGGTTCAATTAATATTTAATTCTTACACTCACTGGGACAACCTGAAGTGGGGAGGTGAGGGAAATCTTGTTCCAGGCTGTGTTGGCAGCCTGCTGAACAGCTGCCTGGGGAGGTGGAAGACACACAGTCATTTATCCCTTTCCAATCAGGCAGAGATGGACTTAAAAATATCTCCCATCAAAGACATGTCTCATACATAAATAGATTTAGGATTGTGTTTTCTTTCCCCCACCTCCACAACCCAGGGAGAAGGGACTCTGGTGGTCTGTCTGTCTGTCCTTGCTGGCAGCACCACCCATTGCCCCATTCTGAGCCTCACCCTGAGAAATTCTTTGGCAAAACTTTACAGATCTAACCCTGAGCCCTTTCCCTCGAGGACAGGAGTTCATTCAGGGGACAGAGCCAGGGCATGCCCACCACAGCACCCACCTTGCAGAGAGAGATTCTCTCCAAACCCTGTCCTTTCTTTGAGCTGCTTGTTCTGCCTCTGGACTCTAAAAATCCCCACCTGTCCTTTATGATTCCCCATTCCTCTGTTCAATCCACTGTTAAGTGAGGCAAGCAAAGGAAAACAACCCCTCTTGATACCAGAAAAACTGCTGTTATTTCACTCTGAGGTATTTTGACATTAATAATGCTGGGAACATTCAAATAATGCTGCCAGGGGAATGGAGCAATATTTAACTTTCTTTTTACCTCGATCTCATTACCTGCAAGAAAGCCTGTTATGGAACAATAGCTTTTTTGTTTATGAAAGGAAAAGAGGAAAAAAATACTCCATAATTTTAAAACCTGAAATTGCTAAAGACAACACAGAGATTATTTACCCCAAAGCAACAATCTCAACTTCAGCTACAGTGACTTTACGGGAGCTGCTGCAGCTTTTCAGTTTTCTGCATTTTACGACTGGTGAGAACTTTCACCATAAATTCAGACATTTGCAGTTCCTTTATCTGTCACAAGGAAGTGGTTGGTAAATGAGTGAAGTGCTCCAGTTCCCAGGGATGTTATGATCCAACATCTGCTAAGTCCATGGAAGTACTCCCTGTTGGCTTCTGCCAGTTCTGGATCAAGCACTTTTGAAAAATATGGAAAAGGCAGAATATTTTTGCCTCTTTGTCATTTAGCAGTAAGAAACCTGTTAGTCTGAAGTTCCTTTCCTGTGGCAGTGTAATTACACTGGACTCAGGCCTTCACTGAAATGGAATTAGACCAAGAAATATTAGGGTGAGGTATCTGGGTAATGAATTATGTTTGTTCCCACAGAAATGAACTCCTGTGATGTGCTTCAGATCTCTGCAGTCTGTGGGAGCCAAGCTGTACAAAAAATTGCTTTACAGATGACTCTGTTGCTTCCAGTCCCTTCAGAAGGGCTGTGACCACCCTGCACTGAGCTCAAACGCTGCTGAATGTACTTTAAAATATTACTGAGTTGGTTTGATTTTTCACCCTTTCACAGAAGAGCATTAGCCTTCTTTGTTTAGATGCTTCCTGAAATAACTTTTGCTCTGACAAGCCCTCACTCCTCTGAGGAGAGTCCCCTGCTGCCATTTGCCATCAGCAGCATTTCTGGGGTGCTGCTGAGCTGCAGGAGGGCTCAGGATGGGTTTGATTTCTTTCCTATGGCTTTGTAAATACTCTTGGTGTCTGCACAAAGCAAGCCTGACAGGAACCCACCAGCTGTCTCTGCTGAGGACAATATTGGTGAACTACTAATTTCTTCTGAGGTCTTCCATGGAGAAAAAAAATTAACTGCTCCCTTCCTGTTTTCTTCAGAAGGAGAGGGAAAATGCTCCAGGCTGGTTTCAGTCACCCTTCTCCATCAATTCCACTTTGCTTTCATTTTTAACACCAAAATTTGGGGTTAAGTTAAATTACTCCACTCCATCCCTCCCAAAAATTGTCACCACTCCTTGTTCCAGCCCCCTTTCTTCATCACCTTCCCCTTCAGCTCATTTGCAGCGTTGCCATCTGTTAGGGTGGAGCTACCTCACTGCACTTGGGGTATCCAGCCCTAACCAGATCCTGTCTGAATGACCTCAAGCTGTCCTGGTACAGCCCCAACTCAGGAAGAAATTCTTTATGCTGCCTCAGCCTTGAGCACATGCTCATGAGGTCCTTTAGTCAGTCTGGTACCTTTGAATCAATCCTAAATTGCAAACCCTGAGGTTAACAGTGCCTATTTCAGGGTCCAGGCTTCTTTTATGATTTTCAGTATACTCTTTCCATGCCTTTCCCCCTCAAAATGGCCACAGAAGTGTCAGTTTTCCAGGAAAAATGTTAAATAGTTGGCTGATTTTCTCCTTCTTTTTTTTTTTTCTTATTTATTTTTTAAATGCTTGTATCAAACTAGATTTCCCAGAAAATAAACCAGTTTTAGTTTTGGAATAAAAGGGCATCATGCACATCTCAGGAGGACCGAAGTTGAGAGACCAAAGTGTTTGTCTCAGGATGAGGCATGGGGCTTAAAATGTTTTTAATTGGGAAAGAATTTAGTGTCCAAAAAGAAAGGAAAGTAGAAGGAAATTGCTGAGGGTCTTTCTCTTGTTCTGTGTGTTTTGCATGTGCTCTGCTCCCTGGGAACTTGTTCTGTGTCTGTGGACTTGGGTTCATGTTTAGGGTGTTGAAACCTAGAGGGGCACCAAGGTTTCATGGATAATGGAGCAAATTCTGAGCAGGTGTCTGGACAACTGTGCAAAAACATGCACAGCACAAACTGTTGCAGTCCAGGTGCTTGGGCACAGCCTGAGTTTGGGATGTATATTTCATTTTCTGGCTACCCTTCCTCCTTCCTCCTTCTGCTTTCCTTGTCCCTGACCCAGATCACTGAATTTTTGGCAGATTGAATCTTCTATGATATCTACTAGGCTGCTACACCAGCTGTATTCCCAAGTTCACACCCATATGACTTTCAGTGTGGGGGATGAGGAGAAGGAGCTGCATCTCTGGACTCTGAACACCTCTCAGATCTCCTAAGAGCCCTCTTTGCTGATGCTGAAATTCCTGACTGCTGCTTGTTCACACGAGACCCTTAAAACACTTCTGCACTTTTTGCTGGTTTCAAAAAGCAGCCAGGCATTGACTTCAGAGCAAAAAGCTGAAAGCCTTTATGGCACCATCATTGCTGTTCTGGTGGTGTCTCTCCCATGTCTCCATGGGCTTAGCAGGCAGAAGGTCTCCTGACAGCCTGAGCTTTGCCTCTGCTTCACAGTGAGCAGCTCCTCACATAAAGTCCAGTGAGAAGGGAAAAACTCTGGAGGAAAGAGTATATATATATTTTTTTAAAATAATAAATGGCCTATTTCTGTTGGATTTCCTGCCACACCAATACATCCTATCCTTTCTCACCAGTTTTTCCATGGATCTGGACAGGAACATGCTGTGTTCTCCCTCCATCACCCCCAAATGGAGCTGTTGCAATTAAAGAGAGTTATTTTATGTTCCTGGGGAAGCTTGCTGGCTCTGGCTGGCCCAGACCCCAGAATTATGAAACAAAATGAAGGGGATCAGCTGGTTAAGTTTTCTGGGTTATCTTCAATCTGCAGCAGTGGCTTTGCACAGCTCTGATGTGAATGTGCCTCTGTGCCTTGGAAATCTCCTTTCTCCTGTGTGGGATCCCTTTCACCTCATTATAGACATTGAAGATTTAATTGTTTGGGCTGAAAGAGTCTGTGTGGGCTTTCTCTGCTCTTGTTAAAGTGTTTTCCAGAGGGGGATTTATTTCATCTGCTCTAGGATTCTCCTTAATGCATCACACTCAACTGGTGTAGAAAATAAGCAATCCTGTTACTACCCCTTCCCTTTGGCTGTACAATCCTGCTTCCTTGTGCTAAAGATCATTTCCATGAGGAATCTGGATGGGGAATTCATCTGGCAGAGAATTTCCCTTGGGATTTTTTTTTTGTTTGTTTGTTTTTTGTGGGGGGAATTGTATAGCTCTTACTTTTGTTTCAGCCAGCCCAGTTTCTGGGACACTGCACAAAGAAAATCTAGCAATGACAAAAAGAAAGGCAAAGGAATAATTGGCTGAGGCAGAGTGATGTTGAAATAATACCAGCACCCTGGACCTTGGGTAGAATAAAGGGACTGTGGAATTGCAGAGAGAGAAGACAAATCTCTCTTTGTGGGGATGTCTTTCACATACCAAAAGAGCTTAGAAGATCTCCACTTATTAGGAAGATGACTTGCCTTTAGGCTAAAACCCAGCCTGAGAAGGCTTAGCCTAGGTGGCCTTTAAGGGTCCCTCCCAACCCAGACTATTCTCGGATTCCATGCTCTGAAGGAACAGCAATAATTTCTGTGCTGGAATTGCATCCCCTGGCTTTTCTTGGCATATTAACTGCCTCCCCTTTGCAGTTTGTCCCTCGTGGCTGCAGTTCAGCTCTCCTCCTGCCTCTGGGGACAGCAGGCACGTGGCACTGCCAGCATTGCTGAGGAGTGATGAGTGGTGGGCACACAGAGGCAGTGCCCCCTTCACAAACCCTTTTCTTTAAAATTTGCACATGGATTTGTTCCCACTGGAGTCAGCATTAGTGAGGATCAGAGCCGTTTCATGGTGGAATAAGGAGCAGGTCCATTAAAACTGATGGGGCTTTCCATGAGGTTAACAGGATTTGGACTGGGCACCCCATTATTTGTGAAGAACGTACAATTTATGTGTTTTCCTGCACTGTACAAATAAGAGAACAGGGGCTGAAGAAAACCAGGCAACATTTAGAGCCCTTGCTCTGCCATCAGCTTTAGCACAGTGGGGTGCAGATGACACAGAAATGCAGATGTGATGAGTGATTTCCGTGGCAGCTGAAGTTCACTGCAGAAAGTTCACCAAGAAAGCAATCCTGGTAAAGAAATTGCTGCAGGGAACTGCAACAAATAGAATTACAATAAAGAACCAGTGACAAGAAAGCAGAAATGACAGTTTTTTCTGGAAGCATTTCCTGATTTATCTCCAACCAGTCTCTCCGAGTGAGCATATTAGAGCTTACACCATATAGCAAAGAAATAACGAAACTCGCTTAAAAACAGGCGTCCTCGCTGCCTGAGTGATACTGGTTGCTAAAAGATACTTAAATAAGTGAAAAGCCTTGAAGCACAAGATGACCAGATGAAGGAAATTGTTTTGAAGTGCTGCCACAGACAAGCTGGCTCTTAGTAACACACAAATCCCAAATCTGCTGCTAGGACTGAGGGGAAATGATGGCAGGACCATACGGTTTTCTGTCCCCTGCCTCTCCTGACAGCAGGATATTAACTGAGATCATATTTAAGAATGAGCATAACACCCTGTGAGTGCCACACACACACACACAGACCATGTCAGCTGGGCTCCCTGTGCCCTGGGCAGTGTCTCAGCATGGCCCTGTCCCCTCTGTCCCCTGTCCATGGTCACACTCCAGCCGTGCCCAGGAGCAGGGATGTGCAGCCCTGACTGATGCCTTGCCATGAAACCCCTCTGTGAGCCCAGCCCTCTGCTAATTCCAGGCACTCTGAGGAGAAGGGCAATTAGCAATTAGGGATCAGCACGACAGAGATGCCACACAGGGCTCAGAGGAGATCTGAGATGGAGCTTGGACATAGCCAGCCCTCTCTGGATGGTGCTGCTGTGAGCAGTGTGGACATGGACCTGACAGCTCCAGCTGGGTCAGGAGCTGGGTCTGGTCTCTGGTGGGATCAAAGGCAACAAGGATGAGCCCAGTCAGGCTATCAGGCTTGATCTCAGCACTACAGGAAACTGAAGGACTTCTCTAGTAGACCCAGCATCTTTCTGCAGCATATTCAGTTATCTCACCATAACTTGGCTGCATCTCTTGTATTTTGGGAAGGTTTACAATAACCTGGACATTTTCCCTGCAATGAGCTGGAAAATAAAGACACCAGTTGAGGGAACTGTTTTGCCAGTGGGCCATGGCAAGTTCAGCTGGCAATGACAAGGGCTTCCTTCCTGTGATTTCTGCTCCTGGGCAGGAGCTGTGGCACACAGGTTTTGATGGAAGTGTGCAGAAGATGCCTGGGAAAGAGATGGGAGGAGTAGGGTGGTAACAGCTGCATTTTAGGAAAAATCTCCCTCTAACATAAGACAAGAGCACAGTGAATTAAAAACAAGAGTCAATAGTTCTCCTTCAGGTTCAGGCACTGTTTTTAAAGAAGCATTGGCTGCTAAATTCTGTGTATCTCCACAAAAAGAGGCGAGACACTATGAGCCAGGGAGGTGGGGAATAAAGAAAAATGTGGCTAATTTTTGCTAAGTGACCTTTTAAAATCAAGGAGCTGAAATCTAAATAGCAGGGGGGAGCCTGGGGGGGAAATTACAGACAGCACCTCTGTTCCATGCTCCAGTCCTCTATCGAAAAGGCATCACAGGAGGCTGAGTTAAAGCAGGAAGAGAAGGGTCACTCCTTCTCCATTTAAACAACCAGAGCAATCATTTCAAGTCTGGCAGATCATTACTAAAAACCTACTCATAAATTCTGACTCAGTTGGTTTAGAACACAGAATTACGGATTCAGGCAGCTGCAGAGTACAATGAAATATTGAAACAAGTGGTATCTGGTGTTTACATTAAATATGACATGGCAAACAAAGTGGTTTACTCCGGTGTTTGCTGCATGTGGGCAGCATACTGAAGCCAGTACCATTTAAACCAGACTTAAGCTGCTCTATCTCTATTTTGAAGCCTTTGTTAATTCAATCATTGTTTTATGTGTGCTTACACTCCAGGAACTGATTTGCAGATCGTTGTGTGATGCCATTGATCTGGCTGAGTTCTTATTTGCATCTGACTCCTGGCATGTTCCTGCCCCTGTCAAAATCCCTAAAGCCAGGGGCCACTCCATCAGGAAATTGATTCTTCCTGCAGCAATGCTTGACCTGAGCCTCACGCATGCCCCTAGCAAGTGATCCTTCATTGAGCCTGAGAATTTCCATGTAAGAGAGGCCAACACATCATGGAATTGCAGGAGCGACCCTGAAAATTGGTGTTGCAGCTTAAAAGAGGTGAAGTGGTAGGAAGGCAATGTGGATGGATGTGAAACCTGTGAAATGAGGAGGATTCTGTGGCCCCAAATGCTGCTGATGCAGTATTACAGTGTGACACTCCCAGGTGGGTCCGAGTAGGCATTGAAGAGAAGCTGATTTCTGGATTATCTCTCAAATCTGGTACAGAGGACGGGCTCTGCTAAGTTTTGCCAGACCCAGAGGTCACTGAGGGGATCAGGGAGTTTGTTTCTGTCTTCTCATGCCCACAGGCAGCAGGTCATGGCTGGCTGGCTCTGATGGCTTTGAGCAGGGTCCATCCCAGCTTGACCTGCCCTGAGTGAATTGTGACAGAAGGTGCATTTAAGCATCAGAGTGACCTGGAGACCTGGTGGCTGCTAATGAAAGGTTTTAAGTTTTAATTGTCTGCAGTCACTGGCCTAGTTTGAACCACCTGCAGAGTAGCAGAAGTCTGTAAAGAGACAGCACTGAAAATCTTAGGCTATAAAACATCTGCTGGCTTTAAAATGACTTAAATAGATTATAGTCATGCTGTGAAAGCTGTTTGTTTCAGTTCCCTTGTTTAGATTATACCAAAGAATTGTATTTAGAGGGGGAGGTGATGAAAGAGAATTAGATAAATAGGTAGAAGATGCTCCAAATCCTTCCTTTCCCATGGCAGGCTCTGAAAAGACATCACCTTTCTCCTGCTGGTACAGGACTTGGAGACAGCAGGGGGTCAGAACTGGCATCTGTCACCTCTCTGAAAGTTTGATAGTCAG
The DNA here is from genome assembly GCA_013400955.1 of Drymodes brunneopygia. Classification (NCBI taxonomy): domain Eukaryota; kingdom Metazoa; phylum Chordata; class Aves; order Passeriformes; family Petroicidae; genus Drymodes; species Drymodes brunneopygia. Next base: position 187,951 of record VZTZ01039311.1, read on the forward strand.
AGATGCACTAGATTATTATGCAAAACCAGCCCCACAGTCATGCTCAAAAAGTGAACCTCTGCTATGATGAGTGGGGTGATGAGGCAGAGCTACGAGGCTGCATCAGCTCCTCCTGCAGCAGGTCACAAACTGCCACACTTTGTTCGTGTGAAAAAGGTCAGATAATCAGCATTCAGGCAGCAGGAGAGAAAAAATGAGCCTGGGATTCATCAGAGTTAAAGCAAATGTTATAAATTATGCATGACCACATATTTATCTGTGTATTTCAATTCATAAGGTGGTTGAGGTTTTTTTGGGAGGGAAAAATAAACCCAAACAAACCCAAACTCAAAATTTCTGGTCTGACTTACTGTTCAGAAACTGCCCTTTGACCTGGAAAGAAAGTTATGCCTAAGAAATAAATATCCTCTTATTCCTAAACAGTCCAAATGTTTCTTAATGCAAATTTAATAAACCAAGAGATACACTAATTATTTTTCTGTTATACCATAATCCTTTGACCACTACTTCCTTCTGATGCATGATTTTCACAATTAAGTGCTGAAGAATAACTGGCTTTGATTAATCCTGCCAAAAGACATAAAACCCTCACACCTGAGCTTTCAGAACTCCAGTTGCAAAGAATAAGAGACCCCTGCAAGAATAAGAGACCACAGGAGTTCGGGGAAACATACATAAGGGTGATGCATGAATGACACGTGTGTATATCAAAGAGAATTTCAGTCTTTGGACCTCAAGTCCTGTTGCCTGTATTCTCAAGATATTTTGTCACACAGACCATTTCACTAGAACCTGGAAAACAGAGAAAAAGAGAAATCTGGGTATCTGTTCCTATTGTCACACAATCTTTCACCAGGATCACCACTCGTGTCCTTCCTGCCACACGTTTTCCTGGTCTCTTTAAATAACTCCAGTGCAGAGGACAGATCATCCAGATAATGAATTCAAATGCTTCACCATTCATTAGGTTATTTATTCTAAATGCCCACCTTGTAATTTTTGATATAATTCAAGATTCATTCTCACTCCCCTGTCAGAGGCAGCAAGAAGAGATTATCCTCTTTGCAGCAGAGCCTGTTTGCTGTCTCTCTCTCTCTCCTTCTCTCCCCTCCTCATCACCATGAACAGCTCCAGATCTGCCAACCCCTCTCCCAGGGGACATGGTCTGTAAACCTCTGTAACTTCCTCTAGTTCTACTTGTCTACACACAGGCTGCATGTGTATCATCTCTGTGGCACTCAAATCTAGAGAATCAAGGCACTTCCAGTAGTTAAGAGCCAAGGAATTTGTGTCTCATATTTACCTATGTGGTGCTTGGCTTTTATAGCAGCACCAGCATATTTAACTTGATCCTGGTTGGATCTGCAAAGTCTCCCAGGTACTGTGTTGAGGAGAAATGGTTTCAGCAGTTGGATCCCATCCTCTCTCTCTCTCTAACTTGATTTTTACTGAGGGTTATTATTTTGCACTTGTCCAGACCAATTTTTCTCATACTTGTTCATCTCACAAAGAAGCTTTTCCTCTCTTGTTGTAGCAACAAAATAGAACAGGAATTCACTGATGGAAACACTGAAGAGTGCAAGACCCCACTGCAAACTCTGTGAAAAACTGCTCAATACATCACTTTAACAGCAAACCTGTGACAACTCCTTTCTGTGTCTGATTATTCCACCAGCTTTGCACCAATTCTGTGGTTGTTTCTTGCCGAGTTGGCTTCTGCCACTTGTTTAGGAGGATGTGAGTAAAAGAGGCATATCCTGCTACTTATCTCTCCACTGGCCTTTATCCTGTCAGGGAGAGAGATTATATTTCCTTTACATGATTTCTGCTGAACAAATCCATATTAGCTGGCATCCATTCCTTCATTATTTCCCAGTAAGATTGTTTGTGTATTGTTTACAAACTGCTCAGCTATTTATTTAAGGAGGAGAGTGTTTATATTTTTACTGTCTTCTGAGTGCTGAAGTTACCTCAGCATCCTTCCCTTCCCTTTCCTTCCCCCTTTCCTCACCCTGTAGAAATGTCTGTGTACCCTCTCTGCTCCACTTTGTTGTCCATCAAGCTCTACGTTAAAAGTAGCTGGGTTTTCCTCCCTATCTGGCTGAATGTTTCTGCTGCACCTCACTGTTTTGGCTGGAAGAAGCCTTTCCCTTTGATTTCCAGACTGGATTTATTTATTTCTGGGCAGTTTACACCTACTTTCTCTTTTGCTAGGTCTGTCCTTTCACTTAAGCAGTTCTTTTCTCCTCCCTGGTGTTTATCCCCAAGGACAGCTTTGCAATTTCATCCCTTTCAGACTTCATTTTTCTAGAGTAAACAGAAGAAGCAGTCACCTATTTTAATTTTTTTTTCTAGTATAAAATAGAATATTCTATCAATTCCAGGAATAAATTTTCTGCACCTTTGACAGTTGGATTTCCTCTTTCTTCAGCACACATGACCTGGCTTGTCCCAAGAGCACCAGGTGAGTGCTCAGTGGTCCCTGATGGTGATGTAGCTGCAGGTTACCTTTGCTTCTCCCATGGCTGCACCTGGCTGCTGTCTCAGCCCAGGAGTGACTCACACCTTTTTAAACACCCTAGACCAGAAATCCCCATTTTTCATCCCCAAATGCGTGAGATCATTTTGTGCTACAGAGCATAATCCCTTTTTTATTGTTTTGACAAGCTTCAAAGGCATGTGTTTATTCCTGTGTGGTTTTCCCAATGCTCTTTGTATTCCTGCTGCTCTGCAGCTTTGTATCACCAGCACAGCCCATGACTTAACTCCAACTTTCAGTGCAAGAAATTACTCACAGAAATACTTTATTGAGATCACTCTCCTGAGAAGTTTTGGAAGAATAATCCCTGTTCTATTTACATCCTACCCATTTCTCTTGCTCCTTCCCTACCAACACCTTCCAGCTGTGCCTGCCTTGTCTGGAAACTTCTGCTTCGATATCAAACTTGAAATACAAAAAGAATAGGGACATCTGCTTCATTTCTTACATTTCCAGCATCAGCTCTTATGAAACAAAGCCAAGAAGCACCCTGGGTGAGACCAGGGCTGATCCAGACCCCTCTTTGCTGTGTTAATGCAATTCTAGGCACAAGGTTGTATCCTAAAGCAACTTCTTATTTAGGATTAACATCCCACAGCAAGCTGTACAGCTCTCCACTATCTCTCCTGAGCAGAGAGAACTGATTGCTTTCATTTAATTAAAATAAGATGTCATGCTTTGGCCCTCACTCCCACACACATTCAGCCCAAGCTCAACAGCAGCATTTCTTGAAGCCTGACTTGTGGGGTTAGTTTCTTTCTTGGTTTTGCTTTGTTTTGTTTTAGTTTTTTAGTTTTTAGCCTTTTCTTTGTCAGCTCTTTGCATTCTTCTGGTTTGGAGTAGTGTATTATCAAATTAATAAGTGAGATTCACCATTTTAAGTTTAGGTATCTTTGCAACAGCCTTGTGCCTTGGGGAAATAAATTATCCTGCTTTTTTTTTTTTTACAAGCAGGGAACTGAAGCACAGAAGCAAAGGGTCAAATCTGCCACTGCAGATTTATCCCAGTGCAATTCAGGGAAGCAGACAGCTGTATAAAACAGCAGTTACATAGTGATTAACCAAGCTATTTGATTTGCACTTAATGGTTTATTACAGTCTTCTTTTAGTTTGGCTATATTTACTAAATCTGCCGTAGAGCAGCTTAGGGTCAGGATGCTAAATCAGCATAATGATTTTCAAGCACTGAGCTGCTGTAGAGAAATTCACATATTTTTGCATGTCTAGGCTGCCCAAATGAAAATCCTGATTCAGCAGCAGCAGGGGCTGAGTGCACAGCCAGCAGTGGGTGACAGCTCCCCAGAGCCAAACCCCTCTGCCTGCCTCATCCTGGCACGGGTTATCCGAGGACACACTTTCAAGTGCCAATACTTTTGGAGGGAATTAGGCTGTCTGAAGTGTGATTTATATCTAAGAAAATGCAATAATTGGCTCAGAGCTGAGCTCTTTGACCCATCTGACTTTGATGTTCATGTGCTTCCCCCAGTGCCAGGTTGCACTCACCAGCGACAGCATTTTCCACTTTTCATCCTTGCTTTGAGTTGACTGAAATCTGCCTTTTCTCTTAAACTGTTGCCATCTCCCTGCCTGTTGCAGAAAAAGCCTGAGCAGGTTTTTGTCTTCAGGGGATCAGTGAAAAGGCAGCCAGAAAGATAAAAAGGGTAGGTTCAAATTTAAAAAGACCAAAAAAAAGCCCAACAAAAACCCCTCCTTTTGGTTTGCCTGTGGATGGCCCTGAATGGATCCTCTCCAAATGGCACCCCTTGTTTATGGGGAAGGGTTGTGCAAGGTGATTCCTGCAGCCAGAAACAATCTCTGGGAGATTTCTTGGCTCACTGAGGCAGCTGATTTACAGCCAGTGGGGGCTGAGAAGTGAAACTCTCTGTGTGGGTATTCTTGGTTTAGTGTCTGATGAGGGTTAGAGCCACTGGGCCATAAATATCCTCAATATGCTTCACATGAAATCAGGCAGGGGTGAAGGGTCAGGCTCCTGTTTCAGGGTAGGTGCTGGAGCAGGGGGAGCTTGGCTGGTTTGTGCTGATTCATTAGTCCCACTTGATACCCAATAACATTTACCAGCCCCACTGTGCTGACAGAAGGGGAGGCAGCTCCTGCACCTCCCAGCACAGGGAAATTGATGGCGTGTGAAACTCCACAACCCTGCCTGGTGCCTCACCTTGAGGGAGGAAATCCACCCACTGTGCCTGGAAGGGCAGGGGCAGGCACTGGGGCTGTGCAGGACCTCTCTAATTAGACACAGCCTCTTCTTCACTACTGAGCTGAAATCCATCAGAAAATGCTGGGTAACAGCACTGGTTTTACCATTTCTGGCATAAAACCACCCTGCCTTTCAGCTGTTGAATAGACCCTGGGGCTGATGTTGGTGCAGAGGGGAAGGGGAGCTGTTTTGTTCAGGAAGTCAATGCTGAGAAATTACCACTCTGAGTCCTTGTAATGACCTTTTAGTTATTTTAGTCCTTCAGTCCTTTTAGTTCTTCTCCCATTCTCTAGAAGCAAAGAGATTTCGTGGTTTTGTTTATCTGCTCATTTGCTCTCTCCTCTTTTCATCCCTCTTCTCCCCAGGCTTCAGGGCCAATGCAAAGATCTCAGCTCTGTGGAGCCAGCTGAGTCCCAGGAGGGACGAGGCTCAAAGAATTAAACCCAGGCTTTTTAAACCAAAGCACCTCCCAGGACAGCCAGGCTCTGACTGTCTGAGCCTATTTCCAGCCAGTTGCAACACAAATGGTTTGGGATGATGACAAACCTTTGGCCATGGCTCCCTGGGAACTGGATCCCTCCCGGTGCCTCAGGTGTTGGCTGTCTTACCCATATCATTATCTAGCTGGAAAACATGCAGGGATGCTAATTTAAATGTCAGCTCAGCTTAGTATTTTATCATCAAAAGGACATTGTGCAGCTATTATTTGACCTGCACAATTCATCTCAGGGAATGCCTCCTCTGGTGACCCAGAGCTGGTGGCAGCTCAGCACAGACTGAATATAAAACTGGAATTTTATTAGGCTACTGTTTAAGGATGAATCCAGCTGAAAACCACCTCCAGAGCTGCCTGGACCCTCTTCTAACTGTTTAAAACAAGTGTCACTAAATCAGACAAATGCTGGTGCTGGGGCACAGCAGGCACTAATTTAACCCATATGCTCTGGGAGTGCTCCTACATCTGTTTGTTCTGGGCAGAACTAAACAGCAGAATTAAATTTTTTTCTCCCCCCTATCAAGTAAAATTGTATCACAAGCAAGCCATGCAATTTTAAGCCCACTGTGGCAGCTCACTAATTGGTGTTCAGCAGTGGAAACTCAAACACTGCTGAGCAGTTTGGGGCAGGGGTGTTGGGTTTCCAGGGCCAGATTTTGGCAGGGGGGGATGCAGGGATGGCTTCTGGCAGGATCTGCTGGATACTTCCCCTGTGTCCATGCAGCCAGGGCCAGCTGGCTCTGAGACAGACCTGTCCCTGGCCAAGGAGGAGCCCATCAGGGGTGTGGTGATGGTGCCTCTGGGGTGATGTGAGTAAGGAAAGGGAAAAACCTCCATCAGCTGGACAGAGCAGTGAGGATATGAGACAGGAACAGCTCTGCAGACCCCAGGCCAGTGCAGAAGGAGGGGCAGGAGCTGCTCCAGATGCTGGAGCTGAAATCCCCCTGCAGCCCAGGGGACAGCCCATGGTGGGGCAGCTGTGCCCCTGCAGCCCAGGAAGGTGCACAGGGTGACAGAGACCCTCCTGGAGATCCCTACACCAGAGCAGGGGGATGCCCAAAGGAGGTTGTGACCCTATGGGAAGCCCATGCTGGAGCAGGGGGATGGCCACAATCCCCATTCTCCATCCCCCTGTGCCACTGCAGCCCAGAAGTAGCAAATTTGGGAGTGAATTTGAGCCCATGAAGAAGGGAAGGACAAGAAGAAGGCATTTTTAAGATTTGTTTTAATTTCTCCTTGCCCTGCTCTGATTTGATTGGTGATAAATGCATGTCCCCCTGTAGTGTCTGTTTTTCCTGTGACAGTAACTGATCCCTCCCTGCCCTCTCCAAGCCTTTGGATTTATTTTTTCTCCCTTTTCCAGGTAAGGAGAGGAGTGCTGGAGTGGTTTTGGTGGGCACCTGGCACCCAGCCTGGCTCATCCCACCACAGCTGGGAATCAGGGATGAACTTGGCTTGGTTAGAAAGAACTGTGGCACGAAGGAATTATCCTGAGAAAGACAAGTTATTTATTATATGAAGTAAAATTTTTGGTTTCTGTAGGAAACAGACCCACATGATTGCTGCTTTTGTGGAATATTTATGCTTCCCACACTCTTTCTGTACCCCTTTTGTCAAAGATCTTTATTCTCTGCCATATTATTCCTTCACTGTCTCATTGTATTTGCAGTCTTTTGATTCTCTTACTTGTGATCTTGTCTTGTTCTTTAATAGTTCAACAGCTGAGAAAGGATAAAGCAAAATAAGACCAAAATCTGGTTGCTATTCTTTTAAAGTTGGTATGTAAAGTTGAAATCAATATGACATCAATACCTGATAGGAATATGTAGCTCAAATAAGTATAAATGACTTAATTATAGCCAAGGTCAGGTTTCCAAATGCTCAGTGTTCAGTGTTTGTGTTACCTATTTCATTATTATCATTGTGTGCTTTAATGTATTTGAACATTAGTCATAGAAAATGAACATGGAATATCCACTTCAACACAAATTCTGGTATTTCATGTTGAAATTGGTATGAAAATGATCTCAAAATACTTTGAAAGAAGAAATTTGAGTACATGAAAAGAACCTTAATGGCATATTTCCTTCCAGTAATTTTAGGCTGTGTCACTCCAGGTGCATGTGAACAGTAGAATGGCACTTTGATCAGATCAGTGCATATTGCATTAAAATCAGAACACTTCTATGATATTCATGGTTAATTTCATTGCTATTGTAAAGGAACATCCAAATAAACTAATCCTTATTAAGGCAGGGAAGATTGCAATGAACATTTAATTGGGCTTTCTGAAATACAGTGAATATGAAATTTCATCAATAATTCTGCTTCTCACCTAATGACTTCAAACTGAACATATCTTTTTGGAAAGACATTTAGTCTTGATTTAGAAACTCCCAAATGAAAAAGAATTTACCATGAGCCTCAGTAATTTGTTCCAGTGGTTAATTATCATGCTTTAAATATGTACATCTTATTTTCAGCTTGCATGAGGTTTACTCATATATTAATTGTATATTTGATTGTAATTTGCTCTATCTTAGCTAGTTAAATGCAGTGCACTTTTTTTTTTATTCCCCTGATTGGGTGACATCTTTAAATAACCAACTTAGCATGAATTACAAAGTTTTACAATCAGTTATACAAATGCAAAAATTCAAGAATTGAACTTCAGCTGGAAAATCAACAGATAGATTGTTCAGCAGTGGCTCTCCAGTTTCAGAATATGTACAGGAGGGAAATCTCAAAGAATCCTGTCCTGGTTTTGGTTGGGGTAGAGTTCGTTTCAGAACATGGCTTTATCCAAGAACATGAGTTTCTTTTTGTTTTCCTGATTTGCTCAAAAAGCACAGAAATGCCTCTAATGTGGAGGAGCCTCTGAGCAACCTGGGCTGGTGGAAGGTGTCCCTCTCATGGCAGGGGGTTGGGATAAGATGATCTTTAAGGTCCCTCCCAACCCAAACCATTCTGTGACTGATGAAGTAAGCCCTGATACTGGATTTGGGAACTAGACCCTTACACTGAGAGATGATATAGAGATAATAAAAATGTCAGAGATAAAGAGGGCATGATTTTTCTGGCCTCTTTTCATTAGCTAAAAATAAAACTTAAGGTGAGAAATTCATGTATCAATGACATGAGGTGTGTTCTTGTCTGTGTTCCATGTGCACACCTTGATTTTTACAAAAGAATCAGAGAAAGGGGAAAAAAATTAAATGGATGTAGATTAAACTTGAAAAAAAACAAAAAACCATAACATTCTCATTGAAATGTTAACCTTCACTGAGATGTGTATAATTCCATCAGGATTCCCCAGATTCATCTTGCTTTTCAACCAAATGTTGCATGAAGCAAATGATTCACTAATGAGTTTAACTCTTGTAGGCGTGACAGGATTTTGGGAGGGCTGGAAAGGATGCACTCTGTGGAGGCTGAAGTGGCAACAGAAGTGGGACAGGCTCTGTGTTGCACTGGGCAGGGTCATAAAGCAGGGAATGAGAGGATAAAGATCAATCTGTTGTGCAGGAAGTGCAGGAAGGGTAGGGGAGGATGCCTGGCACGCTGGGTGGGAGGCATCTGCTCCAAGTTAAGCACCTAAAAGGTGGCTCTCCTGGTGGATCTCTTCATCACCCTTACAGCTGAAGGGGATAAATGAGTGGCCCCAGGGAGCCCTGCTGCCAACCTTTCAGGTGGGTAATGTTCACTGCCTTGCATGTCAGTCTCTCTCCACTGATACTGAAGGCAGCCCGCAGTGATTGCTTTGAGGGCAGGTGAATCCCCAGCCCCGAGGATGGTCCATATTCCCTCCCAAAAGGTGATGTGGCAGGAGCAGCTGACTTGTCTGATCTACTCTTAATAACTTGCTGAGAAGGGAATCAGTGACTGCAGACAGTCTGTTAGCAGAGATCTGTGAGGATTTTTCCTCTTACCCAATTTATGTCTCTGATGTTGGATGTGATTTGGGTGGGGTGACATGAGAGGCCATACAAAATGACTTCTCACAACATTTTTACCATCTTTTTTTCATGCTGCCACACCCTGTGCTCCTTTACACTACCTAAATAAGCCCAACCCATGTGATCTTCCCACAAACTTTCTCTAAACTTTTAAATCCTATTTCTCTCTTCTGTGACCTGGGACATTTCATGGTCCTCATTTCATTATTAACTCAATTTCCACGCCCCTGCCAACTTTCCAGCCTCACTTGGACTCTCTGCAGATGAGTTCCTGCCAGAGCTCCAGCCTAGGGAAGAGCAGAAAACCTGCATTTAGCATTAGCCTGGGAACATTTTCATCATCCAAAGCCGTGTATTTTTTGTCATTAGCTGGAGGCATCCTGCCCTCCCCTGCTCCCACAGGACTTTCCACCCTGAGGTGCACAAGTGTGTTACACACTCCATGGAGCTGCTGAGAGCACCAGGGGAGATGCTTTGGATCCTCTTCCCCTCAGCAGCTCGGCCAAGAGACAAAAGGAACAGAGCCCCACACAGAAATGCTGATTCCTGGTGCTGCTGACACACACATTTATAATTCAGGCAGTAAATCGGGTTAATGGGTGTAAATAAAAGGTCAGTGTTCAGAGCAGAGAAAAGGGCTGTAAATTGCAGGGTGAGGGGGGAATTTTATGTGGATGGATATAAATCCCTCCCCCTCTCTGGGGAGGGGTCACTGTTGGGATGCTGTGGGGACAGGCTGAGAGAGCTGGGGGTGTTCAGCCTGGAGAAGAGAAGGCTCTGGAGATATTGCAGCCTTCCAGTCCCTAAAAAGGGTCATAAAAAACAGGGAGAGTGACTTTTTTACACAGACAGATAGTGATAGGAGAAGGGAGAATGATTTTAAATTAAAAGAGGGGAGATTTAGGTTAGATATTAGGTGTCCCTGCTCGTTGCAGTGGAGTTGGATTAGGTGATCTCTAAAGGTCCCTTCCAACACAAAAAATTGTGTGTTTCTATGATTTTATTATTTTTATTAATCTCCTGTGGTGCTTTTGCAACTCTGAAGACTAAATGTCTTGTGTTTGGAACACCATGAGGTGATTGCTGTTGTGAGGAAGAGGTTTCAGTGATGGCCAGGACTCTTCTGGAGCTCTGATATTATTTATTTGCACTGTCAGTTTTTCTTGGATGTTCAAACTGCAGCTAATCATGATCCAATCTCTGGACCATGTACTTCTAAGAAGTCTCCTTTAGATTAGTTTCATCTGTGATTTGCACTTCCCATGATTGTCTTGATATATTCAAACTCCTTCTCTTCTGCAGTTATGTTCCAGAGCCCTGTTTTTTTTCCTGATTGCTTGCTCTGACCCTGTTTTCCAGAACCAGGGAAAAGGAGAAGTGTGTAGGTGTTTAATCTAGTAGATCTCACTCCATGGTTGAACCAGGTGACTGTAAATGAGTTGCCAGGATGCTTTCCTCAGCTTTCTGCTTTCCCCAGTCCTAGTGTTAATAGTACAAAGGAGACCACATTAAAAAAAAGATTTTTTCCTTTTTTTTCTTCTTTTTGAGGTCATCTTATAGCCTTTTCTTAGGCTAGAAAGCAACATACCCTAAAAAGAGATGCCTGAAAACTTGCAGAGGGACAAAAGAAACATCTAAGATTAATTTTGTATGCTCCTATGTGGTAACCATACAGAATCAAGTAGATCATGACCTTATTTCTGATGTTAACAGCAATTTGTTATGAGAATATGGTCTTTGGGTTCCAGGTCTAAAAAAAGACCTGTTTATTTTCTTTTCTATATATTTACATTTCCCTGGGTTTATTTTCTTGTGCTCAGGTTTCTATTGACTGCTGTTTGACACACATCACATTTGTGTAGCTCATGGTGAATTTCTCATTTGTGTCAGCATTTGCTCACATCAGAGCTCTCCCTGTTCAGTTTTAATTGAACTCCTGGCAGAGTAAATGTTCCTGAGTCACAAACAGATTTTCATCAATGATAACAGTAAAAAGACTAGGTGCTCCAGGATGTTCTTCTTTATTTATTGCAGGGAATGTGATTTAGATGCATGGAAATACGTGAAGATCCAGTGAAAGGGATGGTTACAGATTGATGCAGAAAGACAAAGAGCAGCATGGAGTGAGAGCACATTCCCTGCATGGGTCCTGCTCTCCCAGTGAGAAGCTGGATATTGGACAGCAAAGTCTCTGGAGGTTCTTTTGATCTTTGCTTGGTGACTTTCAGTATTTTTTACCTGGATCAGGTCATCACAGCTGGAACAACCCACAGCCCCCGTGCATGCAAAATTCCTGATTTTTTTCCTTGTTTTCAAGGGACTGAGGAAGTGAGAGCATGGGATGAGCTTGGCAGTGCTTCATGCTGGAGCTGAGTGTGAGCTGTGGTGAGTTATGAAGTGTCTGCAGAGAGGCTGGTGCTTGTCTGTGCACTTCCACCAGCTGCAAAGCACAGAACCCATTGCATTAGCAAAATGTGAGCCCTCTTTCTTAGCAAAAAGGAAGGAAAACAGAAATATTGCTGGAAATAAAACAGTCATAAAAAATTTCAGAAGAAACCATGACAGCTTCAGTTCACTATACCCATAGGGCCAGATCCAAGCTAAATACACTCTGATTTTCTTTTAAAGCAGTGTAACAGATCAAAATCTCCATATTCAGGGTTTTCAGCTGGCTCTGCCCTGCTCTCTCAGGGCTCTCAGTGGGTGTATGCCCTGGCAGTGACTCCAACACAAACAAGAGAAATAAAATTCCAGGGTAAAAGCCTGAGAAATTTATTACTGAAGTTCTTGCACACATCCTCCCACCACTAGCAAGGCTGTTTGCAGTGGGGGTGAGCCTCTTTAAATTAAAATTGCACTTTAGGCCAAGACTTCCATGCTTGTAAAATCAATAGGAATGACTGGTGCTTTTCTTCCACAAAGGTCAAAGGAATGCTTTTAATTATTGCAGGTTGTAACATCCTTGGCCAGGTTGTGTCAACGCCTTCCACTTACATCTGCTTCCATTTTTTTTAATGGAAAAGAATGTGCCTATTTGCCATATTTTGTTTGCTTTCTAGGAATACTCTCGTGTATCAGAGTAATTACCTCAAAATGATGGATTTTAAGCTGGAGGGCAGGTTTCAAAGGCAGATTAACAGTGCTGTTACCTCAGCAGCACTGCAGCAGCTGCAGAGCACCAAGATGCATTTGAGGATTCAGGCTGGGAGGTGCAAAACCCTTCACCCTTCCGAGTGCAGGTGCTGGAGCTGGGCCCTGAGTGTCACACAGGTGCAATTTTGCTGATGGATTATTGAACAACTCAGTATTTACACAGCACCAGCAATAAAGGCATGCATTGAGAACACACCCAATGGGGGATTCAAAGCTCATAATGCCATGTATTAATTGATTAATAAACCCAGGAGCCATTCTGAACAAGGGTTAAGTTTTCAGGATGTGACACGCTGAAATTGGAAACAAGGCCAACTGCTCACTACACAATATTTATGCCTGTCTGCAGGATGGGAAAATGTGAATGTTGAACTACAGAGGCAGAGAAAATTGGACGTGCTCCAGGGAGCTCATGATCCATGAATTTCACGAGATGAAACAGATGGGTGAAGCAGACACATGGAGTGGGTAGGAGGAGGTGGGAGGACGTGTTAAAGGAAATGGCTTTGTAGAATTATCAGCACTTCATTTTCTAACACAGATCTCCCTATGACACCAAAGATGTCACTGAAAACCAGGGTTGGGCTTTTTCTTAACAAACAATGTCTGAAGAGGGAATTGGAGGAATTTTAAAAAGTGATGCATTTGGGAACTCTGATGCAAACCATGAGGAACTGGAGATTTTGGCTCTTCTGACACTGCAGTTAGGATTTTTGCTCACTGTCTCTGCCTCTGATGCTCAAAAGGTAATGGACAGAGTCCCTGATTGAAAAGGACTTTGGAATTAGGCCCTACCCTTTCACTGTTACTGAACTTATGGAAATAAATAATTCCTTTTTATAAAGCTCTTGGAAATATGTAAGCCAAAAAAGCTTATTTATAAGGTACTAAAAAACAAAACCGAAAGTAATAAAAAAAACCCCAAACCTTGTCAAAAAACCCAAACCAAAACAAACAACCAAAACAAAACCAAACCACCAAATTACCACCAACAAAAAAACCCTGCCCAAAACACCATCACAGGTTAAGGTCATGGTTAGATTACTTGCATGTCCCTCTTCATGTGACAAATGGCCCTGACACCTCCAGAGTTATTGCTGTGCTTAATCACAAAGGCTGATTATGTGTGAAATATTTCTATTCATTCTTGCTAGAAATGGCCTAAAGGGTTGGTTGGGTACCCAAGGCAAGGAATTATCTTTCAGCTAGCCCTGCCTATTAGAAATGTTATTTCTAGAAATTAGAAATGAATTGCCCTTTTCCACTCCAATTCTTTACCAGCTTTTGTATCTCTGCAGAGCTGGAACTTGCCTTTTTGTACACCTAAACCAACAGATTGTAGAACTGTATTATTTACTGATGGGTGTTTAGAAAGTACCTGAGCCTCTGATGTTCCAAAATGACCAGAAATGAGTTCACCTTTAGTTGATTAATACAGGTGGGGTCTGGCTCAGAGAAAGCCCTGCAAGCTTGATTCAGGTTCAGAGGTGTTGCCTGGTGTAACCTGAGATCCCCAGCACATGTGAGACATCTCTGCAGACCAATAAATACAATTTAGAGTTGATGGGAGACCTGTGCCCTTCTAAAGCAGGTCGTGGAGACCACAAATCATGCACTGGGGCCTCTTAAATCACATCAGAATCTTGTTACAGCTGCTAAATTGTGTCCTTCATCTCTGGTGGCTGTGATGGAAATTCAGACACCCAGTGAATGTACAAAGCTGTGTTTAGGTGCCTTTAATCTGTGATCAGATCAGTTTTATCTAACAATGCACTTGCTCCATCTACTTTTCCACAGAGCTCATTGGGGATCATCCCTTGCACAGTCCCTGTGAGGCAGGAGTTGAGTGCCAAGGAAATTCAGGTCAGTGGAAGGTGGGAGTTTGCTTGCTCCCTTCATACCCATTACCATACAAACTCTCTGCCCCCTCCATATAATTTTCAATATTTTTCCAAATGATTTTTGAGAGCTTTTTCATCCTTTTCTGGCTGCTTACATATTGCAGTCACCAACCATGAGCCATCCAGTAATGAAAGGGCTTCTTTCACAAAGATCCTTACTTACTGACTGCTCTCCATCTTCCTTTGAAGCTCCAGAGAGAAAGCTCTGCTGAAATCCCTACAGGAAAACCCCCACGAGGCAGTGGATGGAGGTGGGAGAGAAGGGACAGCAGATGTGTTTTGCTATCTCTATTAAATATGTTTCTGTGATTCACAACAGTGAGCTGGTGCCTCCATGTGATTGAAGTGAGTTTGCAAACTCTTTGCTCTGGCTGTTGCTCTGCTTCTCCCTTTCATCTTGCTGTTTGTCATATATTCACTTTCTGCCTCTTGTCTTTTCTGACATTTTCACCATCTCAGGGGGGCAGCACTGGCACTTTCACACATCACCATAATAGAAATAAAAGCTTGAAAGATCTAGATCTGAGGCGTGCCTATTCCTGGGGCATTGCAATGAGATATCATGAAAGATGTAGCTTGGCTGGATACTCCAGAGATCACAAGAAACCTGGAACCATAGCTCCTGAGAATAACTGAGCTGATGAAAGCAGAAAACAACTTTGCATGGTTTTTTTTTTTTTCTGGTGAAAAATTCTGTCAGAAATTGACATTTTTTCTGTGCATGTGGTTAAGATGAAATTCTGTTTTTCAGTGGGGAAGTAATGTTTTATTTAGCTTTTTTTGATGAATAGCTCTGGCCTGTCTACATTGACACATACTTCACACAATGCAAGTGAAAATACCCCAATGAATCTTTCCAAAGTCCTAAGGAGTTTCAGCTCAGGATGAACTAAAACATTTATATTTGGGTCAGCTCCTCCATCAGTCCAGACTGGCCCAGCACTGATGCAATCAGTTGAACCATATCAGTTTACATTGGTATAAAATATGACACAAAATATCACACTGAGACACGCTAAATGCAATTCCTGTCAGCAGTGCTGCTGCAGGAATGGTTCAGAGACCACCAGTCACCTCTGCAATTTGCACCTGTGTCAGGTAGCAGAGCAGCTCCTGAGTTAACTGTGAGTTAACTGAGTTCTCTGTGTCTCCTTGCCAGAATAAAAAATACCCAACTGGTGTCATGCATTGGGAGCAATTTCTTCCTGCTTGCAAAACCCATCTGCAGGAGGCTAAGGCGTTCCCCAAATATTTTACAAACAAGAAATAAAGTATATCAAAACTAATCCAATGCATCAAGCAATTTTGGATAGCTTTACATGAATATCTGGCTACCAATCTTCAAGCACTTTAGGGGGAAGAAAGAGGGCCCTATTTAGCATGTGCTGATGTGATGTTGTGACAGGTGATTCAGGCAGAACCTCATTCCCAGATGGAAGAGCGGCAGCAGCTGTGCCTCCCAGGACAGTGCCTGGTGATGCATCCCCACCTCCATCCCTGAGGCAGCTGGCTCAGGATGCTCAGGAGCTGAATCTGCCAAGGCTGCCTGGGTTTGTGTTAGGTACAGGATGCTCACACACTTCAGGGCCCTGCAGCTCTGTCTCCCAGCTGCTGGTATCACCTCAGGGCTTTAAAAAATGCCTAAAAATACAATACCCTCACACTCTCCAACTGACAGAGGAGATTCAGTCCTTCAGGCATTACTGAAACATTCCCCCAGCACAGGTGTGGGGTGGCAGCAGTCATTGTTAATTTGGGGGGGTTTGCAGTCTGGTGTTAGAGCTGCAAGAGCAGAGAAAGGAGCCTGAGCATATCAAACCAGAGACATTCCTCCTGAGCCATGCAAAAATCATGGCCTGACATTTGTGAGTGTCTGTACCAGAGGGAGGGCTGAGAGGGACAGCAGAACTTTGCTCTGCTCCACGTGTGCACAGCAATCTCCTCCTAATTCCAGCTGCATGCACATTTTCTTCTGATCATAAGATGTTGAATGTAACTTGAAGGAACACACCCACCAAGCCCTCCCATCCCTCCTCGATTGGGTTAATGAGGCCATTAAAAAGATGCATGGATGTCTTGCAAACAAGGGTTGAATTTTCATGCCACAGTGGCAATATCCTGGTGGCCTGAGCACAGAGAAAGGCAATTAGGGAAACGAGACTGTTTATTATATCTTTGAAAGCTATTTGCACCCCTTTACCTACTGTGAGGAGACTTGAAAATAACACGTGTATAGTGAGGAACAGAAATAGTCCAGAACAACACAGCCTGAGAAATCTTTCCTGTCACAGGACAGTGGTTTCCCATTTTCTGCTGAGATTATCTCCTCTGTCCTGCATCCAAGAGCACCTTCCTCAGACACAGAGATGATGCTTCCAGCCTTTTTCAGACCATGGTGCTCCAGGGAGGACCTGGTACAGGTCATGGCTTTGTGTCCTGCAGCCTGTACCCCTGTGAGTTGTCCCACCCTGTAGTCATGAAAGAAAGAGAGAAAAAACATCTAGAAAATCTCTGCATTTTAAAGGAGATCTGCTTTTAAATGCTCCAGCTCAGACACTTGTAGAGAGCTGATCTCCTGTTTGTTATTTTTTTTTAGGTGTTTGCTCACTGGGAATAACTTTATTCTGTTTGTCTAATTCCTGACCTCTTAGTTGCCTTTCCTGAAGCATGGAAATGGGAAGATTCCAGCAATGTGGGTATGCAGGAATCAGCCCTTTCTGCAGATTAAATTGTCTGCAATGTCACATTTTGGACCTACATGGGAACAGGTTTCAGCCCTAAGAAAAATCTCCTTTTGTGGGTAGATGCAATGCAAGCTGCAGGCACATGATGAAATTGTGTGTGTGTGTTTGGGCAGGGATTTTTTGTTTCACTGTTTTCCTTTCTCAGCTGTCAGCAGCAAAGGTCACAGGATAAAAGAACACACCTGCAGAAGCTGCCACTTACAGCTCTGACACTCGGCCCCCCCTTCCTGCCCTTTCCAACTTGCAGCCCTTTCCCATCACAGAGGAAGCCCCCAACAGCTCACAGCCCTCCCCTCCCACACAGCTCCACTGACACAGAAATTATGTCTCACAGGAAAAGTTTTAAACTAAAAGAGGAGAGATTTAGGTTAGATATTAGGAAAAAAATTCTTCCCTGTGAGGGTGGGGAGGCCCTGGCACAGGCTGCCCAGAGAAGCTGTGGCTGCCCCATCCCTGGCAGTGTCCAAGGCCAGGTTGGATGGGGCTTGGAGCAACCTGGGACAGTGGAAGGTGTCCCTGCCCATGGCAGGGGGGTAGAACTGGATGATCTTTAAATTCCTTTCCAACCCAAACCATTCTGCAATTCTATAATGAAATAATCCCCCCCTGTGTGCACAGAGGTGAAGCACACGGGCATTTGAACTGTCTTTGCTCTTATTTGGTGAATTAGAATTTATTTAACTTTCCTCTGGGAAACGAATTTGTGTCATCGTGCCCTGGAGCCACGTTAGGTGCACAGCAGCTCTGACATTGCACTCAGCTGGTGCATGAGTCACTGCCAGCCCTTGACTCAGAGAAGTTTTCCTCACTGGCAGCTGAAAAACAAGCACATGGGGAGAGGAGAAAGAGAGGTAAAGGTGGAATCTGTGCTTCCCTCAGAACTGAAATTAACTGTGCTTTTCTCAGAGGACAGTGATCCCTCCACCCACAGTCTCTTTCCAAAATTTCTGTAGCTCCAAGGATGTTCTTCCTCTCTCCTTCTCTTCAGAAATGGAAGAAACAATCACGACAAAAACCATGCCCAACGGAGAGATTTCCACAAACATTTTGCCTCGTTTACTGAAGTGGCAGAGTGGTTCCTCCAAATCACTTAACTGAAGTGGTGACAGCAGGGTTTGTTTCAAAGTCTTGAACCAGGTTTTATTTGACATCACATTGTAACTGACTTCAGGTGTTTAATCTGTGCCTTGAATCATCTCCTTGTATTATTTGCTTTTCATCTGTTGTGTTGTGTTTGAGTTTGTGCAGTGCCCAGAGCTGAAGGATCCTGATCTTCACTGAGTCCCCAGAAGCTGCATTTGGAGATCAGTCAGATCTGATAATCAGATTATTATTTCCATATTATCCCTGCTTCAATGAAACTGTTATTCAGGCATGTTCAGTGGCTTCAGAGCTGGGTTAAATTCCTCTCTGGAAAAAAAGCTGATATTTTGTGTGATGAGCACACATTAATACAGATGACAGATGCTTTGTTCAGGTGTGTGCATTCCACTTCTAAGAGGCCACATTCCTTTGGAAGTGCCTCGGGGTTCAGCATCTCCTGCCTTTTTTCCTTTGCCTTGGAAGAGGAGCAGGAGGCAAAGAGTTTGGTCTTTTAGTCTTTGCTTCTTCTTATTGATAAATGTCCTCTGTATTTCCATACTTCAAAGGAATGTTCTTTTACCATGATGAATGGCCCTTTTAGGCCCAGAATCAATTCAGACCTTTTCCATCCCAGCACTTGAAATTCTTGGGAGGATACTCCAATCTCCATAGTCTTGTTCATTTCTATGCGACTGCATCAGCATTGGAACAGAAATCAATCTTGATTTACATTTTGCTCTTGCCCAGGTGCTCAGGGCAGCAGCTTTTCAATGCTTAGTTAGTGGACTTTGCACTAAGTAAATTTTTGGAACTTTTGCTGGTCTAGTGACACAAAGTCTGGAAAATGATTACAAACTTTGACACATATCAGGCTATGCTGTATGTTAAGGCTGTTCCATCCTTTCAAAATACACTCTGATTCTTGATATTATTTGCCTTCCCATTTTTATTCTCTCCCCTTTGTTTCCAAATTGTAATTCTAAGGCTGCTTAATGAAATAAACCTTTTCTTTATCAGTTTTTTCTTGGCACACTGCAAAAAAGCTCTAAAGTCCTAGAAGAAAAACAAGGAACCATGCAAATAAATATTTTTAAGGATAATGTTTTCCCTGTGCTGACAGGTAAAAGTTAGTCAAGGCAGTAATGAAAGACAAGAAAATGATTTGAAACCCCGCTCACCCTTGGTATTGCTGTGTCATGTCCAGTTTGCTGTTCCCAAAAAAATCCACTCAGATGTGAAAAACACAGGAAAACACATTCAGGTGATTTCTAATTATATTTAGCTGCCATTAATACCTTGAACCTTCTTGGAACTGGAATTATCCTTGCAGGATAAGTTGAACTTCCTCTGAGTGAACCCAGCCATCTGTAATGCCAAGGTGCACAAATCAGTCCCTGAATGATTATTCATGGTGCTGGCCCTCAGCCAGGACCTGGAAACCCAGATAATTCTGGGAGCCATCAGCAGAAGGAAAGAAATATAAGCAGGAAAAACCTGATTTTTGAAGAATTTAACTCAATTATGGAGAAATATAGAAAAATAGTTCAAATACATATATATATATGGAGTTAGATTTATAAAAAGGCAGAAGAAAGAATACTGACTTTTCAAGCAGTTCTAAGAAGATAGAAGTCAGAATAAAAACTACTAGGCCAGTCAGTTTGGAATGCATCTTCTCTGAGCTGTTGAGATTAAAGTGTGATGATGTGCAGATGGGAACCAGAGCATTCACATGGCTCCAGCTGAAAGGAGAATCCCACTTTCCCTAACTCATTGTTTTTTCATAAATAAAGCAACCAGCTGTGCAGAATTTCTCACCAGATGTTTATCCTCTGAGGTTTTGCAGCCAACATCATCATGCCATCTGATAATTTTTTAACTGTGGAGGTGTAAATTTCTTTGCTTCTAATGCCTCTTGCCTACAATATTTTCATCCTTTTTGGTTTGTTGTGGGTATTTTTAACCTCAGCTGAGAAAGAAGAACAAGGAAAGCATTGTAAGGGCTACTCAAGAGCTGCTACAACAATCTGTTAGGAGCAGTCTGTACTCGATATTCAATGTGCTGCTTTGGCTTCTGTGTTCTGCTGGTGGTGCTCCAGAAATGGAGAGGAGCAGAGGTATCCAGGGGCCTGATTTAATTCATTCTTCAGGAGGCATCTCAGATGAGACAGATGGTTTCATTGCTGATTTTAATTTTTTTTTTTTTCATTGACTGAGGTCGGATGTGGTGTGGGATATGTGTGACTGGGAGAGGGCAAAGGTGGGAGAGAACAGATGGGATTTGTAACCAAGCCTTTTCATAATGTGTGAAACTTCTATTCAAAAAAAGTGGGAGAAATTAGTGGACCTCACAACATGTCTGGTCCTGTTACAGGCATCACCTCAGCCTCCCCCACAACTTGATTTTCCTCTCTCCTTATTCCAGAATTTCCTCTTGCCCCCAGTTGCATGATACCCACAGGACATCCATTTAAACCCTACTGAGAGACATGGAGCTCAGAATATTTAAGAAATGCCTTTCTGTTAGTCTGTCTGACAGACTGGAGGAATGCAGGATGCAGTTTTCCATGGAACTTCTTGGATCCCCCAGGAAAAATCTAAATGAATGTCATTCATTCTTTGAACTGCCATATTTTCCTTATTGGCAACTTTCCTTCCTCCCCTTGCCTTTAGACCTGTGGTGACTCCACTCTCCCTTCTAATTTTCTTGACTTCCCTGATTAATTCCATGTGTAAAGCTGAAAAAGCAAGTTCTTGCCTTTTTTTTTCCTTTAAAACATGAGATTAATTTGTTCTCTGTTAAAAATAAAGGATAATAAAAAAATTGCAGCAGCTTGAGCTACACATCTTAAATATTCCTAGTTTTGAATTCATCATCTAGAATAAGTTGAGGGAGAAGAACCTGAGAGGGAAAATTAATCTTTTAACAGCAATCAAATAATATTGAATAATCTGTTTTGTTAGTGGGAAGAAAAGTCCTTAAATTTTAGACCTTTATAATTAGATCCCCAAAAAAATCAACTCCAAGGCACGTGGCTTGATCCCATCAGATGCTGTTGTGTTGTTGATGGGCAATGAGAACATTGGAATGAGGAACTGGATAGAACCTGGATTTCCATTCAAGCCTACCTGGACAAGGACAGTGGTGTTTGGAGATATTAGCACATGGCCAAGTGTTTGCTGGTCTCACCTTTCACCTGGCTGAGGATTTTAGGGGTTGATGAGGTAAAGCAGCCCTTTAAAGTCAGCTCTGTACAACAGATCAGCCTGAGCTTAGGAAATCTGTCACTTCAGGGCTTTGAGGAACAATTGTGACAGGGCACAGAGCTGGCAGTTCAGAGCCAGATGATTCTTTGGGTTATAGAGTTATCAGAACTACTCCTGTGGATTGAAAGTGAGCAGCAGTTTGATGCCCTTTTGAAAGATTTGTACCTTCTAAAACTCTCCTTTCTTTGAAAGTCTTCATTGCTATTCAATCAGCAGTTATTAAATATGTTCCAGGAGACTTGCTGAAGGCTGAATATTGCTTTCTTCTCCTTCTTTTGCAATAAATGAATGAAACACAATAATTTAAGGGTTTGCTTTAGTGACAGCATCTCATTGAGAAGAATCATCTGCATATGATGTCCCAAGAAAAGAGAAGAGGAGGCTGAAGGAACTGACAAACCAATCATATTTTCTGCATTCCTTGGTTTGTGCACTTTTGTTTCTGGTGGGGTTTTTTTTGTTGTTGTTCTTGGTCTTTTTGGTTTTGTTTTGGGGTTTTTTGTTGTTTCTTTTGTTTTGGGGTTTTGTTTGGCTTTTAACTAGAGAACTGGCTGGGATTTTATTGCTTTTATTTCATTCACAAGGATGAGATGCTTTGGTTTAACAATTTTAATACCAGGTGAATTAAGGGAGTTGTTCTGCTCCTTCAGTGACCAATAGACAAGGACCTCAGCACTATTGCATATCCAGTTAAATGAGATTATACCCATGGAAATGACAACTTAACTGCACTGGAATGTCTTACCCTCCTGCATCAGATGGACAGGAAGAAAAGACATTTCTTTTGAGATAAAAGAAATCCATGTAAAAATCCCTATCCCAGTGAAATACAAATTCCCTGAAGGCAAAGATGCCCACCCCCAGCTGGAAAGGCAGTACCTCCCTTTAGGACAAATGAATTTTAGGAAAATTCAATTTAAATATAGATAGCCAAAATTTTTAGCAAGTTCCTGAAAGGGCATGCCACTGGCCACCTCACATTAATTGTCCTTGAGGCTTACAAAAAACTTGAAAACACCTTCATACACAAAGGAAAAAAGTTTTCACCTCTCAAACAATGTGTGAGGGGAAGAAAGTCATTGCTGCCCACTTCTGCAGAGAACCTCAAAAGCCAAATGCACTCCTGGAGCACAAATCATCATCTATAGCATGAAACAATGTCATATAAAGCTGATAGAGCCAAACACTTTGTGTAACATTCATATTACACAAACATTAGACAGTCACAGTGTGGATGTGCGCTGATCATCTCACATCTCAGCTAATAAAACAAGGATCTCTTCACAGTGGATGGGAAGAAAAAGAGACATTTTTAGGGCACAATTAATTTCCCATATTTTGCAACGTGCTTTAATGTGAGATGAAGTGCCTGTTTGCCTCTGGTGGGTTTGTGGGAACCTGTGGGGACTCACCCAAGTGTACAAATCTACATTGCAAAAGTCCACAGTCGGTCTGAAAAATCACCTCCTCAGTGCCTATAACACAGAGAAGTGCCAAGTTCTAAAGAAAGCCTGCAACTATTTTTACTTTATTCTATAAGGGAAGTTTCTCTTAATGAGTTCCCTTTTCAAATCTAATCCCCCAGCTCCTTGTTTGGGAAGATTTCTTTAGATAGACTCTTGTATCATTAATGTTCTGGTGTAGGACTTTTTACAAAGTCTCCAGCTATCATTAGTGCAGATATCCTTCATCTATAATGCACTTGCAGTGCTTCCCTTGTGTCCTTGCCTCTCTGTTACTTTCTTATTTGTGTCAAGCCTTGAACACTGGACTGGGATGTTTGGCTGGGAAGCCTCCATTTCCTGCTCCCAGCGTGGGTTTTGTCTGGTGGGGCTTTGTCAGGTCTTTCCCTTGGGGTCTCTGCTCTGCAGCCCCTGAGCTGGCTGTTCTGTGGTGTGCTCTGAGGCCTTATTTGCACTAAAGGAAGCTGCATCCACCTTTTCTTTTTAATTACAAGGGTGATAAGTCAGCCTTGGCTCAGCCTGAGTTTGAGTAGCTGGTACTGGGGTAGGTCCAGAGCCTTTGGGCTGTGTGGGGCCTGCAGTCCATTGGTATGTGTGATTTATAACTGAATACACACTGAAAATGTCCTTTAGATCATTTTAACAGAGGGTGTATGGGAAGCTGGAGATTCAGAGTGGGCTTGAGTTGCTTAAACATGTGGGGCTGGTGCCTGTCCAGGTGCTCCTGAGATATCCTCATGCAGGCAGGACCCAGGAACGTCTGAAGAGGCATCCAAACCAGGGGAGTCCCTCCAAGGTGTCTGAAATGGCACCAGGCACACACTGAGCCCTTCCTTTGCTCGATGCCCAGGTTTCTTTCACTAGGCCATCAAGGCTTGTGTCAGTGCTTGCTCTTGTGTTCCCCAGCCTTTTCAGTGCCAGAAAAAAGGTTTTCTTCCTTGGACATGGCACCAGTGGACTGACAGAGCTCTGCAATGCCCCTTCTGTCAGCTACTGCCAAAGCCAAGACTCATGGAATGTAATTCTCACTTTATTGGGAAGGGTACTGGCACTCAGCAGGAATCAGGCCAGGACATTGGTGGTGTGCAGGGACAGGAGCCACAGCCTGGAGCAGAGGGGTCTGATCCAGGCTGGATCTTCAAGAACAGCACAGTCCTCACAGCAGTGCATTTCATTGCCTTATTTTCACCTATTCACCCTCTTGCTTTATTTGACCTATTCCATGCTCTTTAGCTTCTTGATAATATTGTTTTCCTCATAAAGCTTTTCCAAATACAGTCTGCTGTTTGATGATAGTGCAGTTACAGTCCTGTGGCCATTCTGCTTTAATTAAAGACAAAAAAAATGCATGTTCCTTGAATCAAACATTTCTGGTACAACAGAATGGTGACATAGGGTCTGGCATAATAAAAAGGGTGACATTTTTGATGTGCTTTTTATAGCTTGTCTTTTCTGCTGCTGGCTCAGGAGCAGGTATCAACCAGAGAGACAAATAATGTCCATGGCAGTGTCTGAATATCAACATGTTTGAACTGACAAATGAAAGCCAGCCCTCCTCAGAAGCCACACTACAAGCACAAAGGGATATGTTCTGGCTCACCCTGTGCACTTGCAGTGCAATGAGACTCTCAGTGTGCCTGCAGTGTGCATAATTAATGGCAATGACAAGGAAGTACATGAGTAGTACTAAAAATAATGAAAGGCCCAGGTTGTACAGAGTTCAAAGCCAAGCTGTTCCAGTCCTGTTGTCTTTGAGGGGAATCCTGAGAGACCAAAAGGCTTAATTTATTATTTTTTTTTCCGTAAGAGAGAAGATTTCCTCTGATATTTGCTTTTTGGACTCAGTGCTGTTGGTGGGAAGGGAGATGGGAACATCTGATGGGCTTTGGGGAGAGTGGGCAGAGGAGTAGATTGAGAAGCTGAGTAGAGCCTGGAAGCAACTTGGGGATATTTTAAGATGATTGTGTTGTTGCAATCCAGAAGGGGCAGGTAGAGGAGCTGAGGTGGGGACAACTTGCCATGGGACAGGACAGCAGGTCCAGAAAATGAGGAAATGGAACTCTGGACTGGCTGTCTTTAAAGGTAGAAATATTGGTTGAAGATTGCAGATCAAAGGCTGAGGGGAGAAGACCCTTTACTGATTTTAGGAAGTTTATCTTTTGCTCCCTAGGGAAAAGGCTGCCAATCCTAATTTATCTGCCATTTAATTCTTACTGATCTTAATTTTTTACGACAAAAATATTCATTTAATTGTGTCACCTCTGGCTTGTGACTGTGTGTCATATAAAAGAACTTTTCAGTTTAACAGTGGGTAACAAAGGAGTGAGAGTTCTGAGTGATAATGTCAGGGTAGCTTGCAAAGACACTAACTGTGGGAGGTGATGCTTTATTTATTATACAACACAGGAGCATAGGGTTGTTGTTTTAGAGAGAATTCCTTTCCAAAGAGGATTTTGCCTTTAGCATGGAATTTAGCTAAGCTCCTCCAAGCCTTTACATAGTTTTCTGAACTCCAGAATATTTGCTTTCAATGAAATGGGCAATAATAACTCTGGAGATGAATTGCTTGGTAATGTGCACTGGCATAGAGTGATAGCATCTGTGTCTCATGGAAATACAGTGGAAATGGGCCTTTGCAGATGAGTGCAGCTCAAATAAACAACTAGAAAACAATCTGGATCCCTGGCTAAGGCCAGGTGAAGAAATGAAAATTAATGTACAGAGAGATTATCTCTGGCAAATTTCTCCTTCTCCTCTCTCCCTCCCTCCCTCCCAAGATCACATCCTGGCTGTGTTTTCAGAGCTAACATGGTGTTTTCTGCTCTGCCAGTTTGTGATGGGTCCAGGACCTGGCAGTGCCCATGAAAAGTCCTGTAGCAGCATCAAAAGGCAGCCCATGTGTTCCCAGCCTCTCTCTCTCTGCAGTGTGCTCCCTCTGAAGCAGAGTGATCCTGGTGAGAGCCTGCTCTGAGCTGCCATCCCCCTCCCTGCATGGCAGGTGTCCCCCAGCACAAGGACATCGGGGCTTTGTGCCTCCATGCAGACATTGACAGAGATGGTGCCAGGAGCAGAGCTGATGCTTCACACACCAATCCCATCCTCTCTGCAGGAGCAGGACTCTAAATCTGGGGACCAAATTGGCTTCCCAGCTCCAAGTGGATGCACAGATAATTTTTCTGGGTTGTCTCTTTGAGCTACTTGTTTTGCTGTCACAAGGAAAACTGAGTGAAAGGTTTCTAAGATCACGTTTTGTGTTTTAAATAATTATAATAAAATTCGTACAGTACTCATATTTTGATTTTTCCTCACAACACAGTGATTTTCCAGCAGAAAACACATTTCTGGGGACATAGAGGGGATGTAATTCAAACTATTAAATAAACACTGTAGTGTGTAACACATGGCAGTGCATGACTGAGCACTGACTGGCTGGGAAAAAAAGATTACAGAGACACAGCCACAAAAACCTTACCAAGTTCAAGAGATGTGCTCAGTAAGAGTAGATGCAGGGTGGAGATTTTGAAGCTGACAATGGTTACCTGAACACCCGTGAAGCTCATAAATAAATGACTCATTGAGAGACAGAGCTTGCCAGACCAGAGGTTCAGGTGGGGTGGTACAACAGCTCTGGCCTAGAAACATAAACCAGTTTTTTAGCAGGACATACCCTGTGATAGAGCATGATGTACCAGCATCCCTGGTGCTCTTTTTATGATGGAGCATGAAAAACCTGCCCAATTTCTGTAGACTTTTCCTTTTTTTTTGAAACTCTGCTTTACCACATACAAACACCCCACAACAATTTGGAAAGCAAATTATCAAGCCTGGTAAATGTTAAAACAACACATTCTAGCCCAGTGCACTGCCTACAACATTCTGCTTTCAGGTATATTGAGAAAACATAATGAAGGCTGTATTCAAACAATCACAGACATGTCTGTCATGTTTTCAGAGGTTGTTTCCTGTGGTGGTTCTTGCACTTCTCTCAGCTGAGGTTGTGCCTAACACTGGTGGAAGGAACCTCTTGGGTGCTCCTCAGGATTCACAGGGCAAATTTAGTGTAGCTGCCTCAAAAAACTGCCTAAATTTTAACCCCCTCTTATTCAGAATTTGGAGAATTTTTTAATTCCAAAGATAAACCTGCTTAAGGACCTGCCCTGTGTGTGCTGAAATTCTGCTCCATCCAGGACAGCAAGGTGAATTTGGGGGAAGCACTGCCAAAACATGGTGAATAAAATTTCCTCTCTGGGTTCAGGCCAGGAGAGACTGGAACCCCCCAAACTCAACATTTAGCCTGGGATTCACAGAGGATGAACAGAGGATTTTGGTAAAAGGATGCAAAATATTAATGAATACCTACAGAGCTCAGCCCAATATTATTGCCATCTTCCTGTCTTATTTTCTGAGTCTCTGGTATTAAATCAGGCTTCAGATCATGTGTTTTCCTGGAGTGACAGAGCTCCTGGTTCTGCTGGGCTCAAACCATGCATCTGCACGTCATTCCAGGCTCTCAGGAGCAATAAATCTATTTTACTGTTAATAAAAGAGAAAGATTGCATCATTGTCCTGCCCAGTAAGATGGAAGTGTAAGTTCTGTTAATCAGCCACCAGATCAGTGTTTTACAGTCTGCCAGTCCGTGTGTTTTTTATAGTTGATCAAAACAAGTAAGTAAACAGCAAATAAATAAATTTCAAAAAATTAAAATAAAGAAGAACTGTTAAAAATGAGCTTTATTTAATTTGCTTTTTTAAAGTTTTAAAATCACACTGGGAAATGATGAAAATTTTTGTCAGGTGGTGAATAGAGAAGGTAAAATATGATATAATTTACCTTATTCTGCTCTACTCTGCCTTCTTGGTGAGGTCGGAGGAAAGGCTTTAAAGAAAGAGATAACATAAGATCCAAAGGGATTTTCTGGATCACAGTATCAGACCCCAAGGTATCACCAGCACTCACGGCCAAAACCTAGCAAAATTAATCTTAAAATTGGCCTGTTCTTTGAATCTTTAATCCATATTCACTATTCTGGGATGCCATCACAAACACTTGTGCTTAGGAACCTGCTGTTTATTTCCACCCCAAAAACCTCCACTGCCAGTGTGGGGCTCTTCTGGTTTCTTCAGTCATTGGGATGGTGTCTGTGAGATGCATTTGTGAGTCATTTTTCCAGAAGGAAGAATCTTCCCAGGAATGTTTTCTGAGGAATCAGGTCCTTGGCAGAACATGGGTGGGCTCTGAGTAATTAAATTGGCCAGAGGAGAAGCAGATGGGGGCTCTGGGTGAGCTCCCCCTGTGCTGAGAGGAGCTGGGACATGCTGATGTTATTAAGAGGAGCAAGAGGCCCCCCAGATCCCTTAATTCTCAGTAAATCTTCTGCAATCATTTCCCGTGTAGGAGCAGGAGTTCAGGGGAGAGAGGAGCTGATGAATGGCAGAGCCAACAATAATCTGATTTTGCAGCACTCTGGGTCCTTTGGGTTAATGAACTGAGTCCTGCTCACAGGCAACCCCACAGACCTGCAAGTGCAATTTGATGATTTGGCTTATTCACAAGTGCCCTGCTGTTTGTAGAGGCTTTTTTTTCTTTTAACATGGATGTCATCTGTTGGTCTTTACAATCTGTATTTAATAATGGGGATTATGGGCTATTTTTCCCCACCTCATTTACTGATTCCTTCTGCTTTCTTTGCAATGGTTATCTCTCCTTTGCTTTCCCCCACTGTGCCTTCCTCCTTTTCATTCAATAAAAATACAAAAAAAAAATCTCTTTGGGGATTATCTTTGTGTTTGACTGAGAAGCTGTGTTTTTCATAGTTTAGCTTGAATATCTTGAATGTGAAAAAAACCACCTTGGTTTCACCCTGGAATTTTGAATATGTGTATTTTAAAATATGACTAAAGCTAATCTACACAATTTTTTTGTAATGCATGGGAAAGACTGTGAACTGTTCCATTAAAAATAGTTAAGCTTTCTGTATCAACACTGCTTGTTATTGAAAATCATGGTGTAGTTAAAATTGCAATGCGACAAGCAAACTGTTTTTCCATGAAAGAATATAAAACACGCTCTCTTTTTCAGAAAAGCTATTATTTTGTTAGTTTATGTTTAGTTTTGGGACTGAAAATACAAAAAATGTATCTGAAACCAACTTTTTTTTTTTTTGGTTAAGTGTTTTTTATTCTATTTTAGAAAAAAATCTGATTTCTTTATCTATAAAAGGCATGTAGACATAGAATAAGGGGGAATGGCTTCAAACTGACAGAGGGCAGGCTTAAGTTAGATATTAGAAAAAAATTCTTTACTGTGAGGGTGGAGAGGTCCTGGCACAGGTTGCTCAGAGAAACTGTGGCTGCCTCTGGATCCCTGGAAGTGCCCAAGGCCAGGTTGGATGGGGCCACCTGGGATAGTGGAAGGTGTCCCTGCCTGTGGAACTGGATGGTTTTAAGGGTCCCTTCCAACCCAAATCATTCTGTGATTCTCTGATTCTAAAGCTATTTCAAAAGGATTCATTTTAAAACTAAATAAATGAAAGCAAAAAAAAAAAAAAAAAAGTATTTCTCTCCTTCAAATATTGCTTTCAAGAAAAAAAACCCCCAAAACAACAACTCCAAGAGATTTAAAGGCAAAGCATTTTGCTGGAAGCTATTAATACTGAAAAGTACCTAAACCAACTGTTAAAGCCTCAGAAATCCAAACTCCTCAAAATTAGGATTAATCTAAAACCTGGAGTATACAATGCAGTGTGTCTTGGGGAGGGAGATGGGAATTTTTCCACCGAACTATAAATTACTGAAAATTGTTGTGGGCAAAGTGCTTTAGAGAACAACCCAGACAACAGCCTCAGGTCAGGCATGCAGTCAGTGGGGGAGCTTCTGTTGGTGCTGCTGCTTTCTGGATCAGGCAAAAAGCTGATTTCCTGTCCTTCCTCTCCTGCTTCACTCAGGCAGGCTGAGTTCTGTGTGCCATGGGAACAGAGTGGGATTTCACCTGGCCAAACACAGGGCTCAGCCTCTGAACACCAACCTGCCAAAGACTCCGTGTGAGGAGCAAGGATTTTGGAGGTCGGATTCATCCCATGCCAAAGCAGGTCAATTGTCTCATTTCCTAAAAGTGCCCATTATTCTCCAGGCAGGTGCCCAGCTCCTTCAGAGGCTGTTTCAGAGCAGATGTTGAGTCTGGTGAGGTGAACCAGACCTTCTGAATTTTTAGAGCATTGCACACTGCAGGGTGACCTGGGGTACAAGCTGGTGGCTGGTTAGGTCATAAATCAGAGGTAGAAAATCTGCCTTGACTACCCAGGGCGCAGAGCACTTCAGTTTCACCTTTCCTGGGTGAACTACCCCAATATATCTTGCTTTTTGCTACTGCAGTGGATCATATTCCCTGGCTGTGTTGTTGTGTGCAGCACACCAGCCTCATCTCTTTTTGCACTTGAGGAAGCCCCTCAGTGAAGTTCATTTAGTTGCAAACATTGTACAAGGCTTAAAAAATTAACTGCATCTGGAGAAAATCTCCTGGGTCAACTAACAGGAGGCTTCCTCAGCTCTTGAGATGCCAAAATCTTGGACTGCCAGAGTGTGTTGAGAAGAGCAGCTCTCTACACTTCCCTTATTTTGGCATCCTTTCCCTAACCAGGCACTGCTGGATGTTGTTGAAGGTGTTTTTTCTTAGTTGATCCTTAAATCAGCTTTGCTGAGCCCTGTAGATGCTGTGCCATCCAAGGGGTGCAGAGAGTTGACTGCAATTTGGGGGGGAAATGTGGCAAAACCCACACGCCAAGAAGCGACAGATTAGGAAAAGCAAGCCTGTTCAGATGGATAAAATGTCACTCTGTGTGCAGGTGACACTTTCACATTATCAGCAGGTGACAGCATTGCAGCCCAAGACCTTTGACAAGCTTTTATCATAGGTCAGTGAAGGCAGAGAGCAGAATATGCATGCAGAGTTTTTGGGGAATAATGCAAATCTAAACTGCCTGAACACCAAAAGTCTTTGTATAACAAAATAGTGTTTTATGCTGAAGTGATCACATTTTGCTTGGGGAAATTGCCAACACATTTCTTATTTAAGTGAAATCGACAGCGTATTTTCATCTAATTTCCTGATTCAAAACCATACGTTTCTGAAAGATCCAAGACCACATTCATTGCTGTCCTTCCACTTAAATAATTTTTGGCAGGTTGGTCTCTTAGTTTTAAATAAGCCAAAATTAGCCACAGATATGTAGAGCTCTGTGCTCCTATTCTTGAAGCAAAATCTGTGAAACTAATTGAGTGAAACTCTTTAATGAGACAAACCTCATTAAGATGGTAATTCTCCCCTGCACACTGTATCCCCTTACTCCTTCTGAATATTTAGCTGGCGTTACCAAAGATTTAGAGAAACATTCTGTAAAGCTTATTTGTCAGAGTACAAAATAAGAATAGAAACCTTACAACAATTCGTAATATGTTCAGCTAATGTCAAAACTGGTCATGAACCAAATATATATATGTATTAAATTTGAGAGGTTTGATGTGCCCTGTGCTGGCTGAGACAGGGGCCAGAGCTGGCAGATAGAGAACAGCACCTATGGGAGACTCCTGGGCTGACAACCAGGTGAGACATGGTGGGGAATTTTGTTGTTCTGTGTTCAGAAACCTTAAAAAAGGCAGATATGGAAACTAGGTTAATATATACAGGACGATTTTCTCAGAGTTTAGAAGAAAAAAATCCCAAGTAATCCAACCATTTTTTGGGTAGGTGCAGTATCCAAAGGCTTCCTCAAAAGATTCCTAGGCAGACAGAGTTTTTTCTGAACATAACAGGAAGAAACCACGACCAAAGTGACTCTACACACAAAAACTCTTTCACAAAACACAGTGGGGTTCACCCAGGCTCTTGCTTAAGTGAGTTACTGAAGTTTTCTCCAGTGGAAAGAAAATAGCACAGAGAAAAATTTGATTTAATTCCGTGTGTGCCTTCTAGAAGGCTGAAATGGAGACCAGTCCCACCCAAATGTCCTGAAAGTCTCCAGGGCAGCTGAGCTATGCAACACCTAAGTGAAGGAATGAGGTTCAAAGCCTGAATCCATTTCAAAATTTGGAATGTTCCTTCTTTTCAGCTTGTAAAGGAGACACAGGGACTATCACTTTCTCTTTTGGGTGTTTCCCACTGGCATCTCAGCAGTTTGGGTGCCAGTGACATTCCACTGTCTCTCCCCATCTCTCCAATCTCTGCCTCCTCTCAAGAGCCCCCAGCTGGAAGGCACAGGGTTGTTGTCCATTCCTTTGCCTCACCTTGGATCTGCCACTCCCCTGTTCCCTTCAAGCATTAACCTCCTTTGCCCTCACGTGTGGAGGAAAATGTGGCAGGGAAAGAGGCTGAATGAGCTTTGCAGGCTGCAGAGACACTCCCTGCTACCAATGCTGGGCACAAGGCACAGCCTGGGGATGGGCACAGCTGGTGTCTGACCATCCTGGAGCTTCCTGAAGTCTTCTCTGCAGGGAGTTTGGGAACAAGGCAGCTGCCTGAGTACTTTCAGGACTTTTTTTTCCCAGTCCTTGCCTCCAAGCAGCTGTGCTGAGCTGCACATCTTGGGGGTACCACAGGGAGGGGAGACACTCCAGGAGGGTGAATTGCACAAGCCCAACCCTTGCTTTCACTCACTCAGTGAGGTGGCTTTTCTGTTCCTTTCTTGCATTCAGACTGTCTCAATGAGGCACAATCTCCCTTTATTTCCAAAAGACAAAAATACTTAGAATCATGGAGTTATTAAAGTTGAAAAAGACCTCCAAGACCATCAAGTCCAGCCTTCAACCAAATATGATCCCACCCACTAAACCATATCACAAAGTGCCACGTCTGCTCATTTTTTGAACACTTCCAGGGGTGATGATTCCACCACTTCACCAGCAGCCTGTTCCAATAACCACTGTTTAGCTGAAGAAGTTTTTCCTAATACCCAGCCTGAACCTCCCTGTTTATCTGAATTCAATATCACCTTCATGCCCTTCTCCAGTGCTCCCTCCCCTCTCCTCATTTCAATGAGCAACATTTAAAAAACATTAAAATTTAAAAACAAGTAGACAAGCAGAGAAATAATGAAAAAGCACCACCTTTTGAAAAGCCTGGCTCTGTCTCTCCTTTCCACAAATGCCATCACCTTTGTATGATAACACATACAGCTTCCCTCATGTTTGAATTCATCTCAGAAACACCCAGGAGAAACAGCAGAGTGAGTTAGGAGGAGGTTGGAGCCCATCAGGCTGTGATGATGCCCACACTGACCCAGCTGGCAGAGCCTCAGTCAGCCTTGCAGAGACACTGAGCAGTTTCTCATCCTGCTGGGCCATGGCAGGGGTGTAGCTCAGCTCAGGAAGGCAAGGCAGGTGGATGAGCACAGCAGTGGAAATGTGTCAGCACAGCACCATAGCCAATACTTTCTGACTCAAGCAGGTGTTTTGCTCCTGTGCTAGAGAACATCCAGCTGGGCTTGTTCTGAGAGCGTGGTTGGGCTGTGTGTATTAATTTGTTCCTGGTTCATCCTTGAGCAGCCAGTGTCTGCTTTGAGACAGAAGATTAATGGTTGCCCAGGGAGAAATGAGAAGATGGAAAAATCAGTTCCTGTGGTCACTTATTATTGCTGGATTTATATGGTTCAAACCCACTGCCCAGCGCTTTTAAAAACAATGTTCTTTAGGAAGGAATTGTGGGTGCCCCATCCCTGAGAGTGTTCAAGGCAAGGCTGGATGGGGCTTGGAGGATCCTGTTTAGTGGAAGGTGTCCCTGCCCATGGCAGGGGCTCGGAACAAGATGATCTTTAGGGTCCCTTCCATCCCAAACCATTCTGTGGCTCCATGACTCTGTGATGAACAATGTTAGAGGCCCTTCTAGGACCAGGACCTGTGATATGAAACTGAAATATCCAGCAAGTGCAAAGCACTAAATCAACTCATCTCGCTGAGATCACTGTGCAAGCACACGATTTACAGCCTCCTGTAGCAGAATGTCAGCCACATCACTCCTGCTGCTGGATGCTTTTGTGTTTACAAGAATGCACAGCGAGCTGCAGAATGAGACATGGTTTATTGCCCTGTGTGTGTGCTGCTGTGCACACCAAGGGAATTGGTTTAGTGGGCAATAAGCTGTTAAAAGACTTAAAAGACTGAGACACTGGTAGCTAACACCCAGAGAACCCAACTGCTTGGGGCTGTGATGTGAGCAGTGGGTCTCATCAGCATTAATGGCTTACCCTCTGTGCTGCTCTCACGTGGAGAGGAAAACATAAGTGTCTGGTGAAAAAAACCCCTGCATTTTGCTGAATATAATGCAATGGAATTATGGCTGAGCTCATCACAATTAATTTTTATGACTCTTTTCCATAATTATTGTAGGTCACGCTCATCAGTGGATTTGTCAAATCTGTTCATATGCCTCTGGAAGTGAAATGGTGCATCACTCAATCCAGTTGTGGAAGGAAAAGAATTTAGGAGCCTTTTGGCTTCTTGTCCAGACTGGTTAAGTTCATGATAAATGGGTGGGACTCCTGCAGCTGTCAGCAGCGCAAGTCCTGCCTGCTTAGTTCCTTCTAATAGTTATTAAATATTCAATTGAGATGCTGGAGGCCAATTGTCTTGTGTGTTTGATCTGTCGTGGGTGACAGGGATGTCAGTGTTGTAAAGCTCTTTCATTTCCATAAATATGGCACTTGTCAGATCTCATCAGCCCTGTGCAAGGTCGTATGAAAGCACAGCTCTGTGCCGTGGTTTGGAGCAGTTGTCAAGGAGTAATCAAGTTTATGGCTTTGAGACTCCATTCAAATGTGCACGGTTTGAAGGGGTCCTTTTAGAAATGAAATTTTGGTCCTGCTCCTCACTAGGGAGCTCACACACTTCAGGGGGTTTAGACTCTATTTTCTACTTTGTCAGTACAGGTGAACACTGAAATTCATGTATTCATGTCTGGTTTATTCTCCAGTTGAAAAGTTTTCAGGAGTTTTCTGAAATTTTCACATCTCAAGGGTAACTGCTTTTGATTCAGATTGACTATTGCTGCTTACTCATTTATGAAATGTCATCAAGTAAAAATTAAATTAGACAATACAGATGTATTTGACAGTGAGTGTATTCAGTTTCAAGAACATGAAGATCACGTGGGATGGGTCCTTCCCCTGAGTAATTATGATTCACTAAAAATATATATATATATATATGTGTGGAGAGCATAGATATAATTAAAATGTGTAAATATTAATACATCAATATTTATTTATAATATATAAACATTATTGTAAATATCTATACATATTTATATCTATATGTATCTACAGAAATTAATTAGACTATTTCTCCTCAATTTGTTTGATTAATTACATATTTCACTCTTTTTTGAGGTTCCTTGTGGCTTATTTCAGCCCTATTAAAAAGTCTACAAGCCTTATAAGAGTCATTTATAAAAAAAAAACTATTCAGGGAAAAAGATGCTGCTGGCATCAGTGAGGAAGAGAACAGAAGATGAAGGGACATTTGAAGAGATGGTTTAAAGAAAGACAGGGATGTTATTTACTGGGTCACTCTTGGATTTTGGACACAACATAATAGCTGCTATAAAACAGACTGGGAAAAGAAGCAGAAAGGAGCCAAAATGGAGGTAGATGAAGAGAGCAAAAGGGAATGGAGAGAGAGTAGATGAGTGAAAGCCAAAAGATAGGTAGTGAAAAGATTAATTTGAGTCTTATAGATGAGAACAAACCACGAGGATGTGATGGATATGCAACTCATTTCCTTTCAGAAAAAGCTGACAAGTGTAATAGAATGCTTTTGGAAACAAGACATCATCAGTGAAGTTCACTGCTGCTGGATAAATTAAGGAAAATAGTCCAGGAAGGTTCAAGAAGCACTTAAACGTGAATAAGAAGTTCAATAAAACCTCCCAATTAAATTAGTGACTGATAGTATCATTTTTTTAAAATTTAAAATTACACCTCTCTAACATAATGATGAATTTGGACTGAATGGGTTTTTCTTTCCTCACAGAAGTACTCAGGTTTTCCTTGAAAATCTGAAAGCCAATGTTCCCCAAATTCTCTCTCTGTTCCTGTGTCAGTTTTTGAACACTAGCATCTTTGTTTGGGATTATTTCAGTCATTTTTATTAAACAATTTCTGGAGGAAGAAAATGGAACATCATTGATTTCACCCAGAGAATGAAGTACAGACTAATTTTCATTTTTTAGCATTATGCAAGGCTTTACCCTCCATGTTGTACAAAGGACAGGGATCTGAGTCAACCTTCTGCAGATTTGGCTGGGAAAGGATTTTTTTGCTTGTGTGAAATTTTCCCTCTGTCTTTTCCCCAAACTGAAATAATTTAACATGTTTTATTTTAAAAGATTTTCCCCCCCAAAAATAAAACTGTAGGTCAAAGAGAGACCATCATCTAAATGATCAAACTCAACACTTTCTTCATGCAAGAAGAAATCTGGGTTCACACCCCTGCCATGGGCAGGGACACCTTCCACTATCCCAGGTTTCTCCAAGCCCTGTCCAACCTGGCCTTGGACACTTCCAGGGGTCCAGGGGCAGCCACAGCTTCTCTGGGCACCCTGTGCCAGGGCCTGCCCCTCCTCACAGGGAAGAATTTCTTTCTAATATCCAATTTAAAACCACTTCCTTTCAATTTAAATCCATGGCCCATGATTATGGACCAAATGTCACAGCTTTCTGCAGAAACTCGGACCTCTGAGTCCACAAAGAGCTGCTCCGGCTCAGTGGGGTCTTGTTCCATGGCAGAGGGCTTTCAGAAAAGCAAAAAGCTTTAGACCTCAGACTTATGAACCCAGCAGTTCAAACATGGAGCTCTTTCTTCTGCTCTGCACAAAATTAAAATTGACACAGAAATGTCCAGCCCAGATTTCATCTTCATTTGGGCAAGTGCTGCTCATGCAGAGTTTCCTTTCCTTTCTGCTGCTCTGCAGGTGTGACTCCAAGCCAGCTGGATCACCTGGGAGAATCCTCACCCTGGCTTTGCAGGGGATTCTTGTGTCCTGGCTTCAGCTCTCTGCATTGCATTAATGTCAGTCTCATCCACTTCAGGGATGTCTTCTCCTGAGAGAGATATGAACACCTTAAACCAATTTATCCATGCAGAAAACTAACCACAGCTGTGAGTGCAAAGAACCTGGTGATAACCAAAAGAAATCATGCCATGTATTTTAATTTAAAAAGTTGACTAATACTCTGAATATGCATGCACAATATTTTGTCTAAAAAGGAAAAAACAGTGTAAAACTTTGGAAATTTCTCAGTAGAAAATATATTGTCTCTGTTCTTCTGATTATTTTTGCGATTTATAAACACAGAGCAGAACCTGAAGACACTGGAAGAAGCTGGAAGACAATTGCTGCATCTTTAGTAATGGTTTTTATTTTTATTATTGATAATAGTAGTGCTTTCATGCTACTTAAACTTTCAAAGTTAATACCTAGAAAAGCCTGTTTGCAATTTCACTAAATAATGAGTTGTAGGTCAAACAATCCTAAATTCATAACAATGACAAATGGCCCTGGCATTGCTCTAGAACATAAAAGGGAACAATTCAAAGACCAGTTATGTCATCAGGAATCTCTGTAAGAACTGCACCACTCGAATCACAATTGTGTAATTTTTCTCATCACTTTTAAAAACAAAGTAAAAATGCATCTGAAGTTTTAATTAAAAATCTGAGTACTATCAAAATGATTTCTACAGCTCCAAGCTCATAAAAAAATTTTGAGATTTAGGCCAAAGCTACACCAAACAAAAAAAAAAAAAATTATTAAAAAGAAACTGCTAATTTCAGACGGACAATATAAAACTGCCACATTTTCATGTGGAGAGCTCAGACTAAATCTTGATGCTGCCATGTCCTGATTTTCCTCTTCCTTTAGCTCATCAGCCCATTTCTATAAGATCTTTGGTGAAGTACGTAACAAACAACACCATAATTATAATTTTGCAAATTATGTGTGACAACAGAACTATCTTTTTCTCCCAATTCCTTGTTGTGGAAATTAATAATTCCTTTCATGAAGATACGTAAAACTTGAAGCCTATCTGCAAACTGAAACTCACTGACAGCATCACCAGATGATTTACAAAATCAAGTGCCTAATTACACGCTCTCATAAATATTCATTCTCGTGTTCACAGTTATGGAGGAGAGAAAGTGAACATGTTGATTAATCAATTGATAGTATCTGATTCATCTGGCTATACAAATGGGAAAGAAAAGGCAGCAGAGCAATTTCCAACAAACCCAGGCTGCAGCAGATTGTATTGCTTAGGAACGTTAACATGAAATGAAAAATTAATAAGTGCTAAAAATTAAAGGGTATGTGAGAGCAAAGGGGAGAGCAGGAGAAGTGAGTTGATTTTCCACATCAGTTGGCCCTGTTG
Source organism: Drymodes brunneopygia (assembly GCA_013400955.1). Taxonomy (NCBI): domain Eukaryota; kingdom Metazoa; phylum Chordata; class Aves; order Passeriformes; family Petroicidae; genus Drymodes; species Drymodes brunneopygia. The sequence continues at coordinate 226,187 of VZTZ01039311.1, forward strand.
CTTAATTCAGGTGATGGTATAAAGTTCATGCTTCCCTTATTGAAGTTCATAAAATTTGCCTTTTTAAGCTTTGCCAAACTTGAGACATTTTGGCCAAATGGTCTGATTCAAGCTGCTTTTTTATTTGGACATAGGAAAAATGGCTAAGCCTTTTCCACAGATGCAAATACTGAGAAATAATTGTTTTGTCTGCTTTAACAAAATGTGAGGGAAGTAAAAATCCCTTAATTGCTAGTTCTAATGGTTATTAAATCCAGAGGAGCACAATGTCTGTCAGGTTTGGATGAGAGGTTCATTCTGGAATGGGTGGAGAAGAACAGTGGATTTTGTGCATCATAAATCTTTGAAAAATTCCAAGTTCACATTAGAAACTTGCAATGTCTTGGCAGATTGAGCAACAACACAGCATCCTGGAACATCTGCACCTCCCCTGGTCTGCAGAAATTACCCACTTTTGGGGCATGATCGCACTTCCCTGTAGTGCCTGGAAAGGAGGGGACAGAGACAACACTGAAATCCCCTCGAGCAGATATGAATTTTTGTGACCTCTCTCTCCAAGGACTCTCGACAGCCTTTGGAAAATTAGTTCCTAATTAGGCACCTCGGCTGTGCAGTGAGGGTCAGGCCTGGCTGAGGAACAGGCTTGAGGGGTTTATTCCTGTTACAGGGGGTCAGAGATGGGGAAGCAAGGCAGGGATGGGGAAAAAGGGTTTCTCTGGAGCCAGGCACAAAGGTAGGAAAACAACACAACTCCCTGCTCCCTCATTTGGGGTCACCTCCTGCCAAATACCCCTTGCTCTGCTCAAATGAATCCCCTTGTTGACTTTATGGCTTTGTGACTGTCCATGCCTTCACACCTTTTAATTATGCAACTCCTCTGTTACAACAGCATAATTAAATTTCTCTCCTCCTCCTCCTCTCTGCACTGCAAGCTCCTCTGCTTTTTGCTAATTGCTGCTTATTCTGGCAATACTTTACCAAATGTTAATACAGCCTCCACCAGAAACTGATACTGAAAGACTCTTTCCCCACACACAGATTCATTTTATTCTCTTGGCTACAAGATTTTTTTTTCCCTTCTGCCTTCCTTACTCTTAACTCTCATTGTGGATGGTTTGTTGGAAGCACCTCCTTTTTTTTTGCACTGAAGGGGACTTCAGGAATGAGAATGTGCAGGAAGGAAATGCACCTATCACTCAGACAAAGAAATAATTCATTACCTATTCCTACAGTAATTAAATCATAGTGATATCTCTAATGTGAAAGAGTTACGCTCTTAAATGTCTTAAATGTATTAAACAGTATTAAATGTGTACCATTCTGTATGTTACAGACATTTCTGTACATTACAGGCATCTTTCCATCTGTCTTTACAGAGGAAATCAGATATTTCTATGTCATCATTACAATTAAAACACCAATGTAAGAAAAGCTGTTTGAGTCTGTGTGGCACTGCTAATAACCAAAAATAAAGCTTAAAGTTTCTCTGTTGTGCTGCCATATTAGATGTGAATAGTTGGTCACTTTTCAGGTGTTATAATAGCATAGTGACTGCTTTTTTTTTTTTTCCCCCAGATTTTTCAGGGATTTTAGCTGTAGGAAGATAAAAAATGAACTGGAAAAATATCTTGGCTGTATGCAGAGTTTGCCTCTTACTAAAGTTCTTTCCTGTTTCAACTCACACGACTTCCTAAGAATAGGACTTTTTATTTTGGGACTCAGACTCAAATTAAAACAGTCTAAAAAAAAAAAAGTTTGATTTTCAGAGCTCCTAAGCTATATACTAATGCAGCCAGAAATGGAGTAATCCAGACTTCCTGGGTCCTGAGCTGAGGATTACATCTATGTCTCAGCTTTTCTCCCTATATCACTCATTGCTCTTCCAAAACTAGGTGCTGTTTTCTTTTTTTTTGCAGGTGATTTTTCAGCCCCACAGTCCCATTATTCTGAGGCAGTGGCCTTTCCCTGCACACAGAGGGTTTTGTGGAAGCCCTCAGAGCAGCCTCTCACATCCTGTGTCAGCCACTCCACTCGTACTCTGGCTGCCAGTCCCACTGTGCCCCGTGTGTTTATGGCCACGGGTTGCAGTGGCTGCCTCTCCTACTTGTGCCTCTCCAGTGCCACTTTATAGCTTCATTTTCAAGCCTGTAGTGCAGTAAATTGGTTCCCAACAGGCTATGAATAAAACACTGGGTTTTTTTTTCCTGGATGCTACATTTGTTTTTATGATAAAAATGCATTCTGTGTGAGAATGCATAAAGCTGGGAACACAGTTATGGTGCCCGGGCTCCATGTGGTGGGAGGGATGAGTGTGACCATTTTCCAGCATTAATGACTCCCAAACTAATGCTTCTGTCCCAGCCATGAAGCCTTACTGAAAATTGGAGCAGTGGACTAAATTATTCCAGGATTCCAGAGATCTTTTGATTGGCTCGTTAACAACATCATCTAGGCAGGAACTGGACATCATCTAAGCAGCTTTCTGAAATTCTGCATAGTTTTGCCTTGCTTTTCCTCTTGCCATATTTCTTTGCTTTCAATCCCAATCATGTTGCAAATCACAAGGACAATGGGTTCAGGGCAAATTGCTCAGCTGGTGCTCAGACAAACTGAGCTTTGCATCAATGCACAGAATCACGGAGTCACAGAATGACTTGGGTTGAAGTGATCTTAAAAATCATCTTGTTCCAATCCTGTGCCACAGGCAGGGACACCTCCTATTATCCCAGGTAGCTCAAATCCCTATCCAGCCTGGCCTTGAACATTTCCATGGATAGCGAGTCCACAACCTCTCTGGGCAACCTGTTCCAGTGCCTCACCACCCTCACAGTAAAGGATTTATTCCTAATATCTAATGGAAACCTCTCTCCTTCGTTTTAAGGCCCCTGGGCTTTTGCTGGTTTCACAATTGTGAACTGAATCTAGCCCATAACAAAACCTGGGGAGAAAAAGCCTGGAAGCAAGACAGGCAAATAAGTTACCAAAGATTGTTGTTTTTGTTTCTGATTGTGCCCACAAATTCTAGATGACCTTGTGAGAATAATCTCCTAGGAATAGAAAACTGAAAACCCATTACTAATAAGAAAGGCTTTAGAGGACAGAGTTTTATTACATTTACAAAAGTTAATGCTTCTCCAATTCTCTCTCCTTTGACCCGTTCCAGTATTATCAGATTAAATATATTCTGTATAGAAGAATTCTGATTCAGGAGTCACCAGAAACAAATAACATTTGCAGAAGGACTTGCTAGGAGAGCTTTTTATTCGAGTGCTTTATTAAACTCACCTAAAGTACTGATTAAACTGACCTAATGGAGTACAGGATCAGCAAGGTGAAGATTTAAGAGCAGGCTAGCTGACTAAGTCTGGATTTGGTCATTTTTGTTGATCCTCCCTGGGTATATTCAAACCAAAGTTACTTTAATATGTGGCACTGTTTTTTTTAGCATCTTGAACACCAGAGCCAAAGCTTTTCCTTGTAGCAGGCTAACTTTTTGTTAAATACAGTGAGAAGTGTTTGGATGCTTTTTGAGTTACCTTGATTTTCAGTACATATTTCAGTTTATTGTGAGGAAAGTGCAAGAACTCTCTGCCATTTAAGGAATCCCAGGTCTCTACTATTCTTGATTTTATTAAAAGTCAGATAGCTCAACAGAAATCAGGTGTCTTTTACACTTTATTGGTTTTCTCCCTTTTGTAATAGAGAAGCAGCTGATCAAATGATCCAAATACCCAATGTTAGTAAAATGATATTCTCCAAATATTGAGATGATTGTGTACTTCTACATTTCTGTGCAACCCTCAATTTTTCTATGAGCAAATGTTCCGCTTTCCCTCACTAACTGAGTGATTTTATTTCCATGTAGAATCAGAGAATCACAGAATGATTTGGCTTGGAAGGAACCTTAAAGACCATCCAGATCCAAACCCCTGCCATGGGCAGGGATACCTTCCACTATCCCAGGCTGCTCCAAGTCCCATCCAGCCCAGTCTTGAACATTTCCAGGGATGGGGCAGCCACAGCTTCTCTGGGCAACCTGTCCGAGTGCCTATTTTTTTAAGATAGACCAGTATAAATTAATGCAGAAAAATTTTAATGAGGAGCTAGAGAATGTATTTCCTGATACAGGATGTTCCTTAAGACTTCAGTTCCAATGCCCCTGTAAAATGACTTAACTTTCCCATACGTGTGTTTTACAGTCATCTCTCTCCTTCCCTTTAAGAATACTCATTTGTGTTGTTCCCTTTACTCTGTAGATTCATATTTTTAAATGTTTTGAAACTGAAAAAAGCACCAGCATTGCTGTTATTATTTGTGCTTGGCTCCTCAGATGCTGGTGCACAAAATGTATGAGAGAGAGAACACAAAGTAATTTAAAATCCCTCTTTGTAGTTTGAGGTCTATCTTCATTTTTCATTTTCTTTTTCTTATCGTGTCCAAGAAAAAAAACCATAAAAGACAGGCTTAAAAATTGATTCTGAAGATGGTCCCACTTCATATGTATCCAGCCAACAAGGCAGTTTCAAACATGGTCAAAAGCTTCCAGACTTGAAATCAAGATTGTTTTTTTCTATTTTTCCTCCAGTGCAAACACAAAAAACCTAGACCCAAACCAAAAAATAAAACAAATCTGCAGTAAGTCAAAGCTAGTTCTGAAATGATGGTTGAGGCTGCTTGTTTTTATGCAAAAGACCTTCCCAAATGAAGGAGTTTGCTGGATGCACAGCCATGGTCTTGGCTTTATTGCACAGAGCTGAGGGAAATCAATACCCATAGCTGTGGTATTTTGGGGCCATTGAGAAGAGAGTTCACAGGAAAAGGGAAATGAGAGTAAAATTGCTCTGGTAAACCAATAATGTGCTTTAGTAATATAAACTGTGCTTAAGACAGTGGTAGAGGGTCTTTTAAATCAAATTACAAATGCTTGAAATAAGAGGAGGTAAAATTTATCAAAATTAAATGTTGTGTGGAAAGCACTACTGATAGAACCAAACCAGAGCTAGCTACAGGTTGATGTCCAGCAGGAGAGCTCAGGAGAGGGATTTCCTGATGGGGGAAATAAAAGAATGACATTTCCCTTACACCTGAGCCTGTGTCACTGGCTGCTCCATGGAGCCCAGCAAGGACAGCTGGGGTGTCTGGCACTTCCCAGGTGAGGGAAAAGACTCTGGAGCTGTCATGGAGAGGAGGGGATTTGGGTTCATTCTGGAGAGCTCCTTGGGTTGTTGTGCCCACAGATGTGGAGGCTTCTTGGCTTAAATTGATGCCTTGGGCTGGCTACCTAGAACAGAGGCTGGAGAGAGTTAAAGTCAGTATTTATTAAAGGCCTTCAACAGATACACCTTGGGCAGTCAAAGCCTTGCTGAGGCTACACCCAGGGTGGATGATGGTCACAAGTTTTTCAGACAGAGATAAATTTGGTCTATTTGTATTACAGGGGTTAATTGTTCAATTACAGCTTCAGGTCATGAAGTCACATTCCCCCACTGTGCTCCACCCCAATTCACTTCTGTTTAAACGTTTTGGGGTCTGAGGTTTGGTTCTCAGGCCTGGAAGGATTGTTTTGTCCGGCCAAAATGTGAAGAGAGCTTACCCATACTCTATATGGAGTTCAGAGTTTTACACTAATGCAGCAGAGGATCTGAAAAATAGAAAAGCTGAAAACTTAAGGCGTCACCACAGGCCAGTGTTTGCTGTGGTCCCATGTGAGCCCCAGCAGGAAGGGCAGTTTCTCAGCCCCTCTCCACAGAGGTGATAAAACCTCACTTTTCTGTCTCAAACAGCTGCTCCCAGAGCTGCAGGAAGCACAGAGAAACTGTGTGGCTTCCTCCTACCCCTGCAATTAACCCAAATGAGCCCTGCCCATCCCAAGGGACAGTGCACACAGCAGGGTGGGGCCAGACCCTTCCCCTTTTCCCCAAGCACTGGGTTTTAAGTGCTCCCTTCTTCCTCCCAACACAAAGTTCAGCTCAGCAATAGCAAAGATCCCCAGGTGACAGAATGCTCCTCATCTGTCCACGTGAGACACTCACCTGGTATAAATTGGTGTCTTTCCATGTAATGGAAAAAAAGGAACTTATATGAAGTGAGAAATAGGCTCATGAGCTAGAAAATGATAAAATAAGAACTAGATAGGGAGTAATTGAGAAGAGGCATGTAGGAATGCTGTCCATGTTCCCACAGGTATATCCTATGAGGGTGAGGAGGAGTGCTCACATCCCAGGTTGGGTAAAAAGAGCTGGTATTGTATATTCAGGTTTGTGAAATATTTTGGAAGCAACACCTCAGGTAATCTGCTCATATAAGGGGGAAAAAAGCATGCTCAGAAACCCCTGGGATTAATGTCTCATCCACCAATATTTAGAAATGTACCCCCTTCATGAGGAGAATTGTAGCTCTGAGTTTCCTCTGCAGTGAATATGGAAAGTGAGCCCTTCTACAGATCTGCATTTCTGTCCTAAAACCTGACTCACCCTATGCCGCCCTGCTTTTTGTCCCTAATGTCTGTTTTTTCCCCTGTTGATCATAGAAAGGACTTGAGACAGCTGCTCTCAACTGCTCTCACTTACCTGCCTGAAATTAAGTCAGGTAAATCTGGGGAACTAAGATTGAAGCAGAGCTGGATTTCAAGACTTCATATTTGGCCCATCCATCCAGAATTTTAGGTCAAAGCTGAGATTTCTCTCCTTCCTTTAAGACAGTTTTTATTTTAGGAACCTTTTATCATGACTTTGAACATACACAAGTATTTGAATACATATTAAGTACCTGTGTGTATTTTCCATGGTTTCCCAACTGTAAAAGTAAAATATCAGGAAGGATTAGTAGAAGGTTTCTGTCAGAGTGAAAAAAAATTAGTCATAGAACAAGAGATTAAAAAAAAAAGTAATTACTTCTAACTTGGAATCTGATATGTCCACAAAGAGGATTTTTATGATAGGATGTACTATTTAAGGTCTCACTGACCCAGGAGTTCTCTTCTTGTCACATTGGTGGTTCTGCTTTGTTGAGGAAAGATGAGATTTGCAGTCAGAACTGCAATATTTAAATCATTGTTGAAACTATACAAAGAACCATAAGCTTACTGGATCATCCTGATAAAAACTCTAAAGAGTTCACAGTTTAGAAATACTCAGGCTCAAGGGGACAGTTTGTCCTTAAATTGAACCAGTCTCTTACTCAGTGAAAAAAAATGAATTTATTCTCATGCAAAAGTGTCTGTGGCACAGAACTGGGGATTTAATTTCACATGCAGTAGAGCAAAGAACACAAAAAATGTCTGTTGGAAAGCAGTCCATTACTCTGATACGCTATCTGTACACATTCATCTCCCTCTTTATTCATCATAATTTGTAAAGAAGTATTATTGCTTGCCATCCAGTAGTGCTCAGCTCATATTTATCCACAGTGTTAAGCAGATGGCTGTGAGTGTAATTAAAGAGAGAGGAAAAAAGCCCATTGTTCTTTATTGATAAAAGATGCAGAATGAGACAAAATTATTTTTTCAGTTTGTGCTCTGGTATTTTGTGACATTTACATGTAAGAATAACAGGTCAGATAATAGGTCTTAAAACTATACAAATGTAATTCTCTCAGCACTAGAGACATAAACAGGGAATTTGTTTTTCCCTGCTTTTCGAAGAGGAAGAAATTTGAGGATGTGGTCCAATCCTTTTTATTTGTGGTGTAATGTCAGGAGGCATTTTACACTTTTAAATTGTTAAAAAGTGGCTTTCAGTTGTGCAGGCTTTTTTTCAAAGTGTCTGCTTTAAATTGCTGTTGTCATTTTGAGATACTTGTTTATTTTGCCTCTTACCATTGTTCCCCAGTGCAGGATTTCAAGACCAACAGAGAAGGTCTCTGCTGGGGACACTCAGGGTCTCTTCAGAGGCACATTAGTGAAAGGTTAGACTTGTTAAACACAAGAAAATAGTCTTTTAGTCTGCATTATAAATGCCTCATCAAAGAGGTATGTTTACAAATCTGCCCCTGTGACTTTACTGTCTTCAGTATGTGCCCAGGCCATCACAGATTAGTTTGGGCTGGAAGGGACTTTTAAAGGCCATTTAGTCCTACTCAGCTGTTCTGATCAGAGACATCTTCAACTCTGTCAGGCAGCCCAAAGTCCCATCCAACCTGGCCTTGAACCCTTCCAGGGATGGAGAAAACCACCCCCTCTCTGGGCAGGTTTTGGTCCACACCTTCAGGAAAACTGGGCTTCCTTTCCTGGTTTCTTAAAATTCCTTATTGTGCTGAGTGTGGGGCTTGGGAATCTCTGTCCTATCCTCTCTGGAAATCAGGATCTCCCTAGCTCAGGGTAATCCCTTTTGCTTTCATCCCCCTCCACAAGGATCACAACCTTCACTTGCACCATGAGACCTCCACCAGCCAGAGGAAGAGGAAGAACTCTTTATCTTAAACTGTTTAACTCTTCTGCCCTGGTGAGCACAATGGTGGGGTGCTTGGGAAGAGGGCTGTGTTTTACAGAGGTCATTTTTCTGTTCTGGAAACCACAAGGCAAGAAATATTCCTATCATTCTGCCTGGGCATTTTCCTTCAAGCCTGAGCAGGGGCACAGGAGGGCTGCAGAGGGGACAGGCAGAGCCATCCTGCTATTATGATCATACATATTACAGGAAAGCCTGAAGATCTCAGTCAAGACCAGACCTGAACACTTTTACAGCAAGAGGCAGAGCCAAAGCTCTCAGAAGTTGCTGCTTCAGTATCAGTTTTGCTGCTGTGCTTGCAGCAAATGCTGGTTCACATTTATGTGGAGGTTTGGAGGCTTGAATTCTGTATTTAGATCTTGCTCACAGCAGTGGCTCAGGATTGCACTGGTACCACCTCCTGCTCCTAATGCATTTTTAATACATTCATAGATTTTAGAGGCAGGAAGGATCCATTATATCATCTGGTCTGACCTCCTGAAACTTACACACCCCGGCCACAAAGTTCACCCAGTTACTCTTCCGTTGAGCACCAAAGAATATCTTCCAGAAGTGGCTCCATCCTTCAGCTGAGGCACAGTCTGCCTCTTTCCCTGGAAATTTGCTTCAGGAATTAATCACCCTCACTGTTCCAAGCTTGTACCTTACCTCTGAGAGGTACTGATGTGGACAACCTTCTACCAACCGTTCCTCTGAAGTTTTTCTCTGCAGGATTAAACAACCCTTTGCTGACTGGAATTTTCAGATTCAGCTGCAAGTCCCTTTCCCATTTATTTTTTGATAAGCTGACCAGATAACAGAAGAAAAAGACAACACTGCATCTTGTTTTATTAAGTCTCAGTGATTATTTCCTACCCTCACTGCAGTTGTCATTACTTTTGGTTCGAGTCAGTGACCTGAGACCCAATGTTCTGAATTTTTTGTACTTGTATGAACTGGAAACACTCCAAATCCTGCCCAATATTATCCCATTTAATAATGTGTGCTACCATACCTCCTATTCTGTGAATATTTTCTTCCCAAGAGAAGTGAGCCATAAACTGCATCATCTACATTAAATGTGGACTTTTCACATTATTTTCAGCATGATTTGAAGACTTTCTGGGACTCAAGCAAAAGCTCTGAACCAAAAGCCAGCCATAGAAGTGGTGACTAAACATTTCCATTATGTTAAAATTGTTTGTGAGGAAAAAGCATCCCTGCTCCTAGGGGGGTAAAATGAGACGAGCACATAAAAAGTTTTGCTGAGCTAACCTTTCAGGAAAGGGAATGAAATCTTGAAATCACAGGACAAAGTGCAACAAACCCTCTGGCAAGGAGATATGGTCCAATCCAAATGCCATTGAAAAAACCAGAAATTCTGCAAACACACTGACTGCAACTAAATGCACTCAGATGAAAAGAGGTGCAGTTTAAAGCACAAAACCTTGCCAAAATTATTCCCCTTGAAATGCCTAACCAAGGGAAGAAAGGTACACAAAGGGACAGAGAAGAAACAGGGGAAATGCAATTTCAAAATTAAAAAAAATATTTCTGAAAGCAGAGGAAAGCAAGAAAAGCCAATGGGATGAGATGAAGCGCAGGGAAATGGACCGAAGCTTGCCCATTTGATCCTCATTGAAATCTTGAAATCACAGGACAAAGTGCAACAGACCCTCTGGCAAGGAGATATGGTCCAATCCAGTTGCCATTGAAAAAACTGGAAATTCTGCAAACACACTGACTGCAACTAAATGCACTCAGATGAAAAGAGGTGCAGTTTAAAGCACAAAACCTTGCCAAAATTATTCCCCTTGAAATGCCTAACCAAGGGAAGAAAGGTACACAAAGAGACAGAGAAGAAACAGGAGAAATGCAAATTAAAAAACAAAAAAATAATTTCTGAAAGCAGGCGAAAACAAGAAAAGCCAATGGAATGACACGAAGTGCTGGGAAATGGATCAGAGTTTGCCCATTTGATCCTCATCGAAACTGCAAGATTTCATTCCCTTTCCTGAAATGAGCCCCATATCCTGCCCTTGACACCATCAACTCTGGTTGCAGAAGAAAAAAATATAAAAGTTCATTCTTCCCATGCTCTTTCTATTCTGACAGTTAATGCTACCCTGGTTTTCTGGTATGGAGATTGGACTATCACATTTAATTCTGCTGGTTGGCCTCTTATGCACTTTTGCCCATTTTAACCCTGATCACACCCTGCAGCAGAGGAATTTCCACAATTTAAAGATGTGCTGTATGGAAAGCATGACAGTTCCCTTTCTGAAGTTCAAACCTTCCACCCCAAAGTTTGGTGTGCCTCCTCACTCCCGTTTTTTGAGGAACTGTGGGCAGTTTTTCTCTAGTTCTATTCTTTGCAGTTTCCTAGCTGTAGAGTTCCCCCTCATCCTAGCAGGTGTTTCATTTCTGAACAGAAGACACACATACAGTCAGTGCTTTTCACACCTAAGAAATTTCAATCCAAGCTCCTGGTTAGACTAAAACAGGAATCCTTTAGTGATGTAGGACATCAGAGTCCAGAGATGAGACATCCACAGCCTTGGGTCCAGAAGGTGAGCATGCATGAGGGTGCCTATTTTAAAGGCTGGGGCTAATATTTTCAGTCTGGCTTTACAGCAGCCCTACTTTTTTGAGATGACATTTGTCCTTGCTGGTTTCTCACCTCAGCTTTCCCTGCCCAGCCTATTCTGGAGGTGCACACTGCATCCACCCACAACCTGCAGCATGGCTCTGAAAATGGGTCTCCAGTTAATCCATGGTCACCTACAGAGCTGAAAGGCTGTCACTGGCTTCTGAGGAGACCTCTTTGTCAAAGACAAACAATTTGTTTTACATTTGGAAGGGGAACACTGGGTTTTAAGTGCAGTGATCATAGATGCAGCTGCCACCACCTTATGTTCCATTTCAAATGACTAATAATATTTGTCAATTCTGATATGTCACTGTGCTTTATTGCTGTGCAGCATGCTCCAAATGATGGCACTCTCTTTTGGATTAATCTGTTTAATGATGGATGAATCTGTTCCATTTTATTGTAAGCCTCTCTCAACTGAATGGCTTAGGTTAAAAGAGAACAACCTCCACCAAATGTTATGAATTATAGTATCATTTAAAACATGTTTCCTTTCTCTTGTTGCTCACAGTTTAGTGACAATATCTGAAGAATTGAACTTAATTACTTTTGATCAAGCCCTGCTCCTCCGGATATAAACATCCCCTCAATTTTACTTTTATGATTTAATTTTTTTTTGCCCAGCAATGAAAGTGTCCTTCTGTCGTTACAGTGCTTTATGTTCTACCACAGATCATTTCAGCACTGCAGATGCCCATCTTCTTCCTGCTGAAAATTGTTCACAACACCACAAAACCCTTTCATGATTTATCCTGCTTCCTGTGCCCCCATTGGAGGAGCCCCTTTGACGAAATGGCTGCAGCTCATAACAAAAAGGTGATCTTTAGGCTCTACAAAGCTCCATTGTTATGTGACCTGAGGCTTTGTTTTCACATCAGCTGCTTGTCCAACTCCTCGTCAGTCTTGTTTAATTAGCTGGTATGGTCCTGTATGGCAAGGGCTTTCTAATGTTCTTTGTTTGCTTAGTGCTTAGCTCAAGGATGCCTCCATCTCCTCTGTAATGCACAGAATTAATAATATTAATAGTTCAGCTGAAGACAGCAAGGAAATCTGCAGTTTCCTCTCTCTCTTAATTAGCGTTACCCCGGTATTCTCTGTAGTTAGCACTGCAAACATATGCTAATGGTAATCACTTACAAAAAATAATAGCAGAAGTTTAAGGGTTGGCTACTACAATCAGTTAAAGACCCCAACAACAGTTCTTATGCTTTAAAATGTCAAAATATGTTGCTCTAGTAAGGAACAGATCTTCTGACTACAAATGTTTCTCTAGGTGTCATATTCACCACAACCTGTGAAGGAATTTGGGGGAGGTTTAGTTGTTTCATCCTTCAGATTGTCGCCAGAATAATGTGAAATATGAACAGCAGAACCGAATCCTCACACAGCATCAGAATTAGTCTCATCCAGTCTCTTCTGAGACTTATTGACACTTGCTCTGCTCAGTCACTCACACCTGAAGCAGATCTGGCATTTTTGGCCTTAAAAACAGACATGGAATGCTTTGAGATGCTAAAGATGTAATCTTCTGGACTATCTCACTGGCTCCCTCTTCCCATCTTGTCTGCAAGCACATGAAATGGCATTTTTAACTTTCCTTAATGCAGTTAATGCAGTCACCTAAATCACAGACTTTCCTTGAGTTCCTATGCAGGTTTTGTAAACACAGGGTGAATTTAGCAAAAATTAGTGAGTGCTTGTCTAGGATGTACAAAATCTGCAAGCTCTACAGCTGGGCTGTTTTGAGAAGGAAAAATCACATTTAGGTAACCTCCTCATACATCCCCAAACTTTGAGGGGTTTCTACTCAATAAAAATAATGGTAAAAATATTCATTTTCAGGGGAGGGAAAGCCTTGCTTGGGCCACATATTTTATTCCAGAGTTTTAAAAGACAGCAGTTATTGCAGTCTACCAATCTTTTCTTTCTTGCTGTCTTCCTCTTACTGTCTAAAGACACTCCACAAGATCATTGTGGGTTCCAATTTTATTGGTGTAAATATTCAAGAAAAGTAAATGTTTTCTTTAGGTAAACATACAAGCCCAAACACTGGGCACACCTAAAACTCTCAGATATTAATGATTTTATATTTGCAGTAGCCTGGGAGGGAATTGTCTCAAGACTATATAAACGATTTAAAATAATAAACAAAATTTAAAAAGAGAACTGGACCAAATGCAATCAAGATAAAAATAAACATATGAATTATAATAGAGTAGAACTGGCTTCTCAACAATCAGTTCTGTTTTATCTACCCTAACATTCCTTCTTGCATCTTCCTATCTGACACATATCTGTCAACTACCAAGAGCTGAAGAAAGAAAAGAAGTCAAATCCTTTTTTTTTTCTCCATGAAATCAACAGGAATGACTGATGTTGCCCACAAACTGGTTCTGTTTAGCCTGAAAATATCATTTTACTATGGTAATTTCAGAGTACATGAATGGCACGTTGACTCATAATGTGTTACTCAAATATTGTAATGTGTTGTTATACTTTATATATGTGAAAAACTTCCTTCCTAAAGCTCAGCTGGGCTCAGGATGCTTCACATTCACCTCAGAAACAGCCCACGGACTTTCTGGTGAGCTCATTTTAGTCAGATTTTCTTCTGACTCACTCAAGTGTTTGCACCAAAAGGAGGATGAAATTAATGGTGGTAGAAATATCCTTTAATCAAATTGGTTTGACCTTTATGCTCCATAGGAAACCTTGGCTTAAGGAAAACAGATGCTCTTCACAGTATTAAAGTATTTTTGCTTTCCTCCCACATAAAATGAACAAATTACCCAGTGCATTTCTCAGTCTAGACTGCTTTTACTTTGGGGGACAAGGGATGAAGAAACATAAAATGTCTGTGAATGTGAGGGGAAGTACACAGTGATTCACTGCAACAATTTGCAGAACAACATAAAAATAGTGGTTGAGTCACAGCTGACCTTTCTGAAAAGGTAGAGCCTCATCTACATTTTAAAGGGTGCACAACACTAAAACCAGAATGCCACAGGCTCCATTATCTTACCCAAGTCTTGTATCAGAAATAAAGGAGTAGAAGGTCTTTTATTCTGTTGGGTGCCCAACTAAATTGATCTATTCTCATGCTTTCTTTTATTCTTCCCCCAAAAAACTCCTTTATTCTTTTGTAGAGATAATTTTACTCCAGTGGTTTGGGGTAGCTGCTTTAGCCCAGCTCCTCTTTTAGTAGAACTCCTTTATGTGGAATCTGAGGAAATGGAGTGGACGTGGGATTTTTGCCTGTTTTTTTCTGGGTCTTCCACACCTCAGCAAAGTGTCCTATATAGTGATTTATCAGCCAAAAAGACAAGAATGATCCCCCACACCTCCCGTGAGAGACTGAAATGGCTACAGAATGACCTCATACCTGTTTTCCTGTGTAACCAAATTGCTCTACAACTGACCCATGTGTATCTTTGCAAACAGAGATTGTTCAGTGTCATTTCACTCTGATCCACCCTGAGGGATCCATTGACAAGAACCTGGGTAACCCTCATCTTCTCTGGCAGGTCCATGGCATTTGGGATGGGGAACAAGACACTCTGAGCAGGAGGAGAAGCTCTATCCATACAAACACAAATGGGGAATGAAGGACTCCCTGCAGGACCAGGGAGAGCTGCACAGAGACATTCACTGGTCTCCAAAAGCCACATGGCTGGATGTCCCACCACTGCAAAAGGTCCAGCTGAGGCAGGTAGAATATCCAAAATTGGAGTTATTCACTCTGCTAGACCCAAGGTGTGATGTGCAGGTCCCTAAGAGTTTCATCACAAGGTAGGGACAGCAAGAAATTCCTCAGTCAAGAGTCAGATGTCTCAATGCTTGTTGGTGAATTCAAAGATGCTTGGTTGATGTAGGGTTTCCAGAGGTGTTCCTGTCCTTCCTGAAACTGATCTCCCTGTAGCACATGAGACAAATGAAACCTTTGTCTGCTTTATCCACTCAGTCATTGGCTCTTCATAAACACTTTGCATTGGGGCAGCGTGTGAAGCTTGCTGTTAGTAAGGCTCAGAGAACAATTTGAATAACCAATTAAAAAAAATCCATAAAGAGTTGCTGTATGGCAAATTAAATGTGTTTGTGATGAAGAACAGCAACATGACAGTAGAGGGGTGACTGCATTACTTTTCTGCATTATCTCAGCAATGGAGACAATTACTGGTCTATCAAAAATACAGTTAGAAGACCAATTAAGCAATACTTGTACTGGTTAGGGCACATGAGCTGCTCAGCTGGTCACTTTTAAGGGGAGTGTTATTTAGGAGACCAAAGATATCAGACCAGCAAGGCATGACAGATTTTGCTGTAGTTTTTGCTCCCATTGCAAGGTTTCCTGTTCCAATTATGAGATGTCACAGGTGAACTCTGATACAAAAAAAAAAAAGTGTTTTTCTANTCAGGAGGATGGATAATCCATGATTAGGGGAATCCTTAGATGGCTGAAGACCTAGGGAATGATAGTTCCACTACAATATGTGTTGATAGAGGTCTTGCAATAAAATACACAGACATCAACTCCAGGGCCTTGGGATGCAGAGTCCTTGAGATCCAACCATCAGAGTTAAGTCCCACTTGCAAAATTCGTTGGTGTCATTTTTTTGGCAATGCTTAAACAGGAGAAATTTTGCACTAAGAAACTCTAAGTGTTACTTTAGCAAGGAGTTTCTGTTTTGAAGTTGCATCTTACCCCACTTTACTCTGTGTAAAAGTAGGTTTGGAAGCTCAGCTGGTCTTTTAGGCTGATAAAACAGAAACTGTTCTGACAGAGGTGCTTCAGACTGGTGGGATGGGTTTCCTTTTGGGAGCTGCCTCTCCTGTTCTCCAGAACAGCATCTTTAGTGGTAGAGCAGACTGTCAGCAAGCCATGATATTGTAATTATATCAGGTGAGATAAACCTTATTCTTCCCAAATTAATGCTAATTTCCAACAGAGAGAGAGAGAGAGATATCTAGATAAGATCTCCTGTGTGCTCTGCTAAAATTGACCTCTTTTTTTGATGAGAGAGCTCTGCTGTCTTTGCTGGGCACAACAGGTTGCAGACAGGGAGCTGACACTCAGAGAAATGATGGTTCTAGCTGGATGGTGGCTACTAATTGGATGCTAACTCAAATTACATCGTGGCTGCCTGCAGCTGTGGATTTGCAATGCTGCATGCTTGATGTGCCCATTCAATCACACTCACTCAGACTCCTGCCCAATTTGTAAATGCTCACAAAAATCCACACACCGAGCTTTCAGGAATGAATGTGGGTGGTCTGAGGGCTCACATCATTGTCCCACTATGTATTTGGGATTTAAAAAGGTTCCTAAAATCAACTTCCAGAAGATAATTCATCTCACCTGCATTAGGAACCTATTTTAGGATAGCTTGTGCATGCACCAACTGCTCAGATTTTTGTCTTTTTTTTCTTCATTTATGATGGATCTCTCCTTGGTTTTGAAGGACAGAACTATAGACTCTATTTAACAAGTGACCAGATCCTGCAGTCCTTTGCATTTATGGAATATAATTATGCCACATGATACAAATTATGGCTTGGTCTTCTTTCTCTATACTAACATAAATCTGAATTTCCCCACTGGGTGTAATCATAGGCCTCATGCATGAGGATTTAAATTCACCAGGAGAGCAAAGGCTAATTAAACACCACTCTGGAGATGGAATATCTCATGTCTTTTTTCTAATTTTTTTCCTTGTTCTCCCTCTGCCTTCAGTGTTAGATGAGTTGGACCATTAGTTGTTTTTATTACACTGACAAATGCAGAGGGAGGTAGGGGCACAAAGTGGCTTTGAGAGAGGTGTAGGATCTCTGCAAAGATGGAAACTCTGCTTGGGTAGCAGCTAAACCAGAGAAGGACATTGTGTATTGTTGTCCATGAAACCCAGGGCACAGATAAGAGATCCCCTTCTCTACTAAGCCAGCAAAATAGATTTCACTCCAGATTTCTTCAACTCACAGCCTGGAAAAGGCCCTCAAGGCTTGGTGTGTGTGCTCTCTTTTTCTCCTTACTGACTGAAATGTGAAGAGGGAAAAGGTTACAGTCACTTTAGATCATGATGATACTTTTGTCCTTTCAAGCCTCTGCTCTTAAGGGCTTGCTGGACCATTTTCAAAAGGCTAATGCTGAGGAACCTGCCTGTTCAAAGACTCTCTTTTTATTCTTTTTAACATTAATTGCCCAAATGTTACCTGTCACTGGTCTTCTTCAGCTTAAGCACTGCAGGTCAAAGTACAGAGCTTCAAGAACTGGATGATAAAGTCTGCCACCTCCCACTCTGCACAGAAGCTGAGTTTGCAAATAGTGGGACTATCTCTGATTCAAGCTTTATTGATACTGCATAGAGTCACCACACATACTCCAGATGATGATTTCCATCTAAATCATGGCTTTGTGCCACAGTGGAATAGCTTGATCTGGCAAGCCACTTCCAGTTTTTATGGATGGGACTTTCCAAATGCCTTGGAAACCCTCACTCTGTGCATGTGCTGCATTCAGGGCTGCATTTCTTATTGCATCCATTAAGATCATGCCCATGAAGGCAGATTCCAGAGAGCTGAGTATCCCTGTGTATGATCTCAGGAAGAGGTTGAGTTTGAGAAAGAGCCAAAGTTCCCAGGAGAGCTTTCTGGGAAAGCAGCCACTTTGCAGGAAGTTCTGACATTATTCAGCAGGAAAAAGCCTGGTTGGTGGAAAATTCACCATCACTTGGGATTCAGGATTATTTCTTTCTGTGACCTAAGGCTTGTGTGTGTGGTTATAGGGTTTATAAGCATGTGAGGCTGCTCATTCCCATCACCTGCAGTCAGACAGGCCTGGCCCTGTGTGCCTCAGCCTCACTGATGGATTTTAGCCCCAGGAGGGCCCTGTGGAGTAGGACTAGATGTGCCTTCTTATATTTAAATGGCTTTCACAGGGTCACAAAGCCAATAAATGAGGGTATAAGGGGACAGAACTAGACACCCATCACCTCCTGTGTGACACAGAGACCCACAGCAAATCCAGACTCATCACTTGTGCCTTTGTCAGGGACTTCAGGTGTTTCCCAAGCCCTGTAGACCTGTGCACCCTCTGGTTTCTTCTCCCCTAAAACACAGTTTCAGTTGCACCCTTCCCTCTTTCAGGGCTGAGTTTGGGTCCCTGTGGCCTCTGTGGGTCCCTTGAGGAGTTCCTTCAGCCCTTGGAAGGCAGAGGGGCAGCTGCACTTGTTAAAAATGAGGCTTTGATTTTTAAAAAGAGCAAAATCAGCTCGTTTATTAAAAAGCAACTCAGAGCGGGAACCCGGGAGTAGCCCAGGCTCCACTCGACAAGCCAGAAGAATAACAAAGTAACAAAACACAGGCGCTCCGGGCGCTCCCTCGGATGCAAGCTCCTCAGGAGAACCCCGGGCGGGGTCTCGGGACAGTTCTTATACCCCTCGTCAGTCCGGGATTGGNATAGCCAGGCCAGGTCCAGGAAAACAAACCTTAGGACACCACTTCTTCTGTTAAAGCCCTTAAAATCCCTGTTTGCCTCTCCCTTCTGCTTTTCCCTCTTTCCTCTGACTTTCTGCTTATTTCTCCCTCCTAGTAGTGTGTGCAACTTGTGCAAGCAGTTGAGGAGCCCGTGCCCTCTCACTCCTCTCCCTGCAATTCATTATTATTAATAACTGGGCTATTTTTGGCTTTTGCTCATCAGGCAGCTTGTACCAAATCAGCAGCCTGCCTTTCAGTGCTGCCACTCAAGCAGAATGCCTTGTCCTGTTAGGGCTCCTCAGCAGCCCTGCTGCTGCTGCTGCCTTTACCCAGAGCTTACACTTAGACCTGAATATATTCATATGTGAGTGTAGAGAGCATTAAAATATGAGAGCAGCTCATGTTTTGCAAGCCCCTCTCTTTTGGAGGCACAGCAAAGGCTGCAGCACCAGGGGATAAACATGTTCCATGTGGCACCTGCCTTTTGGTGGAGTGCTCCTCAGCCTGGGGAGAGCTGTGCTGCTGTGGCAGTGCTCACTGTGCTTTGCACTGGGGTTGTTTTCCTTCCCAGCCTGAAAATCTATGCAGTGCAGAGGGGGAGGAGGGTGGCTGTGAAAATGACAGAAATAGTGGTACCAAACCAGATGGGAGAAGCAGAAAGGGAAAGGAAAACAAACATGTTAACCTTATAAAGGAGTTATGGGGCACAGTTTTTCTTAGCAGGGCCTGTTGCAATAGGACAAGGGGCAGTGGCTTTAAGCTGACAGAGGATTGATTAAGATTAGCTATCAGGAAGAAGTTTTTGACAAACAGAGTGGTGGAACAGTGGCACAGCTTGCCCAGGGAGGTGACAGATTCCCTATCCCTGGAAACATTCAAGGCCAGTTGAACTTGGGACTCTGAGCAACTTGGCCTGGTTGCAGATGTCCCTGCTCATTGTTGGGGGTTGGACTCCATGGCATTGAAATGTCCCCTTCAAAACAAACCATCCAGTTTCTTTACTGTCTTTTTGTTTTAATGAACTGTGAGGGGTATTGCTGATTATTGAGAGATGCCTCTGTTGGAAGGTGCAAATGAGACCATGTCTGGAAGTCAGTAATACTGATTTTATTTAACAGCAAGTGTGAGGTAGAGAGATAGAAAGAAATAGAATAAAGAGGGAGGGGGGAAAGAGAGTGAGAGAGACAGATGAAGCAGAAGGTAGTCACCACCTGGGGATCCAGTGGTGTCCTGTTGGTCCTTTTCCACCCTGGATTTCTTGGTTTGGGGGGTCTCAAAAACAAAAGTAGTTCAAAACTTTTCACTATTCATACATTTGAGAAAATTAAGGGATTGGTGCTCATTAGCTACACAGTTCTCTTATTCTATTNTAAAGAGGGAGGGGGGAAAGAGAGTGAGAGAGACAGATGAAGCAGAAGGTAGTCACCACCTGGGGATCCAGTGGTGTCCTGTTGGTCCTTTTCCACCCTGGATTTCTTGGTTTGGGGGGTCTCAAAAACAAAAGTAGTTCAAAACTTTTCACTATTCATACATTTGAGAAAATTAAGGGATTGGTGCTCATTAGCTACACAGTTCTCTTATTCTATTGGCTAAATGATTCCCTCACTTCCAATGCTAATTTTTCCCATGCTCAGTCTTTCTCTTTTCTTTGAGTTGGTGTGTTTCTTGTCTTGAGCTGGTGGGTTATGGTCTCCCCCTGCCAGAATTAACTTTTACCCAATCCAAACTGATTTCAGCTCAGTTGCTTTCCTTGTGGCCCGTGAATTCTGCATTCTTTGTGTGCATTATCAGAGGCATATTCAGCTTTGTTAACCTTCCCCTAGGTCTGAGGTGGCACTTGGACAGTACTGCCACCCTTATTTTACCTCAAATTCTGTCATGGTGGATTAATTTACAGTCCAAATTCCAGGTATCCATGGAGGCATATTGGGGTGGGTTTTATACTATATGTATTTATATTTTGTATGTGTTTATATGTGATGCTTTAATAGGTGAGCCAATTATTGATACAAACAATCAGGAAAATACCAACAATTTATCCATAATACCACTAACTTGAGCAAATAGAAAAATTCTTTGAACACTCCTGAATCATACAACAGAATCAGGTGCAGCAGAAAACCAACAGAGAGAGTAGGATTAGCTAAGTGTTAAGCAAATATCACATCTCTCCATGTGGCTGACCACCAGTTTGCCCAGGGGCCCCCAGGAGCCCCTGCAGTGCAGAGCAAACTGCTGAGATCAAACACTGGGAGTGGCAATGACCTCTGTGGGTTTACTCTGTGAATTAATTTGGTCTCAAGACTGAGTGCTGGAAAAACCTGTGGTGTCACTTAATCTATCCCTTTTCTTCCCACTTTTTCCAGCATCCATTTCTGCCTGGGGTGTTTTTCCCTGCTCTGCTCTGTGTCTCAGAGCTGAGGGCTTGGGCCATTATTCCACAGCCCAGAACACCTCCAAGCACAGAGGATGTGCTGTCAGGGGTTGCTGTGCATCACTGAGCTGCAGCAATTTGCCATGTGCCATGAGGAATAATGGGACTTCAGTTAACCCTCTGTCCCTGTGAGCAAAGCTAAATCAATTTTCTGTACCTTTGCCTTGTGCACGAGGACCAGGATGGTGATTTGGGTGAAGTGTGCCAGTTTGTTAAGCCACGACAGTTCTGTCACCTTAGAATTACTGCTGTGGTCACAGCTTTATTTTAAAATTTAACATCGTGTCATTAAATGTCATTTGACATTTATTTTTAAAATGTAAAATCAGTTATCTAATCCTTCTGGCATTAAAAAAAGGTAAGGATCAAGTTCCTTTTATCCATACATCCCCCACATGGGATTGCTGGCATCAAAACCAGTCTCTTTTGAAAACAATGTCTTCAGAGTCCCAGTGAGGGCTTGGCTCCCTCTTTGGGGCACCATCCTCTCTTTCCTTTTTCAAAAGATGGCAGAGAAGAAATTTTCCTTCTCCTCAAGTTATTCTTCTCACTTCCTTCCCTTGCAACATCCTCTCCTTCTCTTTGTTTTATCCTTTATCTCCTTACCCCAGCACCACAGAAGGTCCCTGCCCCAGCTCAAAGTTCTGCTCAATTAACAACATCTCCAGCAAGTGGTGCAAAAAATGTAAATATTGAGGTGAAATGTCCTTAAAGTCCTAATGGAAAGGGCAGCCTGCAAGGGAAAAGCACAGCCTCAGAACCTGCTTTTCTTGTGTGTTGTTCAAGCTAAGACAACATCACTGAATTTTATTTGATGCTCTATTTAGAATTTTCCTTTCCGTATCATTGAAGTGAAAAACAAGAATAATGAAAACTTGTTTCTTGGTAGCTATTTGCAGCAATTTCACCTTGGTGATTGTCAAACACAAATGATGTTGGATTCAGGTTACTTTCAGTCTACCTAATTTTTTTTTTTTTGCAGATGTGCCTCAAAGCATAAAATTTCCTCCTGCACTAGCGAGCTTAATGTATTTTCAATTCAAAATCTTCCCCACCCATCACTCTCCACACATCAACCTGCCAATCCAGCTCCTTTTGCAGCACATTCAGTCACTTGTTCAAATGTTCTGTCATTTCTTATGCAAGCTGGCAGCTACAAGAGCTTGGTGTGTCTGATGCCAGTGTTCATGTGAACCAAACCTTGCATTTGCAATTTATCTCATTTGTAGACCTAAAGTGATCCTAGGTGAAGACAAAAAGACACTGAATTTTGTTCTGATTTGTTTTGGGTCACAAACCTTATGCCCACCTTCCTTCTGCTCCCCAGAAGGAGTCAGGAACTTCCTCTTTATGGCCTGACTTGTAACTCAAGGCATAATAATTTGTTTTTAAGAAGATAAGAAAATCTGTGGGAGGTGATGGTCCCCTGAGGAGTGGTGAGGGCTGCTTGAAATTTCAATACATCCAGATTTGATTTAATTTGAGATCAATCTCAAAAACAAAGATGGCAATATTTATGTAAGTGGAACTACTACCCAGTGTAATTGAATTACCACCAGTTCTGCCATATGAGCTTCAAGAACAGTGGGTTAAGTCCATGTAAGTCATGGAAGGTCTGAGTAAGTTCATTCACTGAGAAATGTCTCAGTGTCACAGCACCAGGTGCACTGGTTTTGGGCTTTGTAACAACTGGGCAGAGGAGAAATATTTACTTTTTAGGGCATCAAGACATTGTACTGTGGACAGGGTGATACCAGGGTGCAATGGGACAATAAAACCATGTTTTAAAGGCAAAAGTCTGAACCAGAAGAAATGTCAATGTACAGCTATTTGCCCATCCTTGGTGAGATCCTGAGGGGCTGTAAATTGGGCCAGATCCAGATGTGGTGTGTTTATGGAACTGATTTTCTCCAGCTGAAGGTCAGACAGGTCAGCTCTGCTTCCAGTAACGTCCAGCTCCCTTGCATCAACCCAAACAGTGAGTGATTTTTAGATTGCATGGATTCAGTCTGTAACAAAGAGGAGATGACAGTCCCAAATCCCTCAAGTCTTCCCTGAAATCTCCCTGAATCCCTAAGAGACTATAAAATTCAGATTTCACCAGTCTGTGTTGTCTTGGCTGAAAGTCTTCTGCACACCCAGGAAGAGGCAGGGGATGATGCATCTTACACATGGCAACATGTTGCAGTCCCCCTGAGGCTTGAACAGAACATGGACCATCTGGGTTTTTGTAATGTGAAGTTCAATTAAAATGTTTTGATATTAAGCACATGCCACTATTGAGGATACATTTTTTTTTCTCCCCAGCTTTCCATTTCTCTCTATTCTGTTAAAAACAAGAATAAGAGACAGAGAGAGGAAGTTATAAATATTTCACATGAAATTTCATATGGCTTCTACCATCACACCAATTTGCATTTAGCAATTATTCACTTTTTAATGAACAAAAGCAATTGAAATATGAATCTTGCCCTAATAAGCTGGGAAAATAAACTTTGGAAATAGGGATGACTTTCTAGACCTGTGTATTGAAGACTGATGTGAAGAAGGAGACTTTGGTTATTGGATAAGCCTCTACAGGTGAAATTGTCAATATTTATTCCTTCTGACTCAAACCTTTTAGCTGACAGCACCAGGACCATTGGCAAGTAGTTAGAAAAGGCAGTGTCCTCTCGGTCATCTTGGAATTACCACATATTGACCTGCCTGTCTCATAAAATGGATAAAATTATCTACAAACCAGTAAAAAACGGTGAAAAAAATTCCCCCCTCCCAAAAAAGTGGTGAAAACCCATTGTTCAAAGCACCTTCCCCTTATTGTATGGCCACATCCCAGTGGAAGGTGGGTTTTGGAAACACCACCTTGAAAGGATTTTTGTGAGGAGCATGTGGGACCTTCAACAGAATTCCTTTGTTGCCAAGAGTGACAGCTGTGTCTGTGTTGGAAGCACTTCTTGGGACAAACACTTGGAGATCTCTTGATATAAGGAAAGAGAAATGGGCAAAATTCTCAGGCTGGCTCTCTAGTATTTTTTGTTTTGTGCAAGGATAATTTTCATTTTGTTGGCCTGTTGTTCGTGATTTGGAACATGTAATATTGTGGGTGCCAACAGGGCAACACGTCCCTTTCACAGCCCGTCCCTGGAAGTGTCCAAGGCCAGGTTGGGATGGGGCTTGGAGCAACCTGGGACAGTGGAAGGTGTCCCTGCCCATGGCAGGGGATTGGAACTGGCTGATTCCTTCCAAACCAAACCATTCTGTGATTCTGTTTCTCCTGAGGGCCTCCTCTGTGTGTGCAAAGCCATTTTAACAGGGATTTCTTGCTTAGTGTCACTGCATGATTGACCCCACTGCTGTGCTGAACAAAGCTCTGGCTCTGTGACTAAAAGCACATGCAATAGACAAGGTGAGGGGCTGTCAGTCTAATTAATTCAGGCCAGGTTTACAGCCCCAGTCCCGTGGCTGTGCTTAGCTCACCCCATAGATCAAGCAGACGCTTTGGATGCACTGTAGGAGTGTGCTGAACTTTGGATGTACTGTGTGATTTTACTGCATGCAAGCTAGAATGGCTTTAAGAGTCAAATCCCCATCTCACTTAAACTGGCAGGATGTTATAAATTGTTTCACAGTTTAATACTTTGAAGCTGCCTTCTTTATGTTGATGAAAAAGGACGGTCACACTCATGCAGAACCTGGTTCTGTTACTCAGCTCACTGCTCTTAACTGGGGCAAACCTCATCCTTACCCAGTGTGGGCGTGGATTTAATTTTCATTTGTAAAGCAGGCTGGAGAAATAGATGAGAGGCCTGTTTTGAAACTAGCTCAAGCTGATACACTGTCTAATTTTTCCCTCGTCCAAACCACCTCTATTTGGCACTGTATGTTTTTTGGGGAATACCCCCATATCTTCTCCTTGTGGATTTCAGGTCCCATCTGCCAACTCCGAAATCTTCAGTGATTTGATGGGTGCCAAGAGAGCATCCTAACATAAATCAATATGTACGTTGGTTGTTTTCCCTGGAGTGCAGAGTAGCAGCTATATCTCTGACAGAAGCAATGCAATTCCCTTATAATTAAATTTAAGTTACACTGCTCACCACACAACTTCTGAAATGGCTTCTGTGGGAAGTCTTTAAAGCTTAGTTTAAGCAGATGAGTATTGCAGAGGAAATAAAGAGGATTATTCGTGTGCTTACAGATAAGTGCATGCATAAATTCTAGCAAGATTGAAGTCTTTGAGTTTATGTTAAAGTGAAAAAAAGTAACAAATTTCCACCTACTTTTTGTTTTGCTTACATTTTATGCCAAGATGGTAAGCCCACTCTAAAATAATAGAGTGCTTGAGTGAGTATATGGGATTATTTATATTGCCTTTCATAGACTTTTTAATTACTTCAAATAACATTAGGGTGTAGGTAATTCTTGGTTTAAATTCTCAAGTTAAAGAACCTTGGAAAACATTGCAGTTTGAATCCCAAATGTATATTCCTCAAGAAAATGTATTCCCAGGACACATCTGGGATGAAATGCTTTATTTACATTGATTGATCTTGGATTATTACAGAACATCCAGATTTATTTAAACTACATGGAATGCCTAAAGATGATTAGTGACCCAGATTGAGAGAGGTCAATGCAACAATCTGAGAACAGTTTTCTGTCTTCATTAAACATGAAAAACATCTGTGCTGGTTCAAAACATGCTCCAAGTTTGATTTTGCTAAGTACTGATCAGTCAGAGAGGTTTGAAATTATCTGTGAAACACTTTCTGTTTCTGTGCTGCTAAGTAAGTGATGTACCATTGCTTATAGTTCTGTGCTTGATTTAAACTCAGGTGTCACAGAAGGATGAAGGGAAGGATGAAAGGGAAAGCAAAGCTGTGAATCACAGAATGATTTTGTTTGGAAGGGACTTGAAAAATCATCTTGTTCCAACCCCCTGCCATGGGCAGGAACACCTTACAGCAGACCAGGTTTCTCAAAGCCCCGTCCAACCTGGCCTTGGATACCGAAGATTGACAAATGACCGCTTTCCTCCCCCAAAATCCAATGGCTGAACAAATAACCTACCCCTGAAGATAGTTTCTTTTTTGTGCCTGTTTTGCTTTGTTGTTTTGGTTTTTTTCAGTCTTTCTCGGGAACACCCAATAATAGCATGTAGATTACAGTAATATTAGGACTTTTGAGTCTTGACATCAAGGAAATGAACACCGAGACAGATAAATAAGTATAGAGAATTTTATTACATATACAACACTTTAAAACCACTAAGAAGAAAATCCTGGACCAGCTATATTAAACCTCTCCTTCCTTTACTCGTGGAAATGAAGTAATAAAATCTCCTTCAGAGAGAAAGCTCACATTAGCTATGTCATAGTGGGTAAATAGGTATGAGAGTGAAAATGACCTTAATTCTACATTCTGCTTCCCAGTATCACAATATTCTGTGCTGAAATCAACCTTAGCTTTAGGAAAATGGAATGAAAACCCAAATGGAGAGCAGCATCCTGCAAGTTTAGTTCTAGATACAGAAAGGACAAGACCATATTTTAATAAATAATCAGATGACTGAAGCCTCTCTGCAGTTTTGTTTTGGTTATAAGAACTCTTTATCTATGTCTTAAAGGGAAAGGAATGTTCTTTGGTCCTTTTTTTCCCCCTGTACTATTCATTCCTATTCATAAAATAAGTGGCTCTGATTGAAAATTTTTACTTTTGTTTCTGGTGTCTCTTGCTGCAATCTCAGCTCTGAAAATGTCAATTTGTTGATAATGGAATTGGAAGAATTGTAGGTACGAAAAGATAAAATCTTGAAAGCATTGCAGAGGTTCTGAAGACCTTTAAAATCACTCAGCATCTGAATGTCCAACTTGATATCAAGAGTATTTCCCTTTATGTCTAGAATCACTA
>VZTZ01039314.1:0-35492 GCA_013400955.1 Drymodes brunneopygia
CGGCCCCGCCCGCCGCTCCGGGCGGCTCCGTGCGCGGCTCACGGCGGCGGGGGCAGCTCTGGCACCCGCCCGTACAACGCTGTCTCTGCCTCTGCCCACCTCCTCCGGCCAGGAGCAGGGAATGGAGCTTCCCAGCCCCGGGAGCGGCCTTTGCCGCCACTGTTACACCCTCCTCTTGCCACAGTCGCTGAGCCGGACTGCGTCCGGATGAAACGCATGAGTTCTCCGGCATCTTCCACGGGATCTGGCACTCCCCCTGCACTTAGTTCTCACTCGGTCTCCAGAGAAACTAACAGAGCAGGTCTTTGGCTGCTGCCTGTAAGCTCTTTGGAAAATACCTGTTGCTGTGTCTAATCACTTTCTGTAAGCACTCATCAACACATTTTAGAAGTGAATTTTTTTGTTTTCATCTCATATGTGGAATACAATCTTGATCGATTGAGGAGAGAGAAGACCTATGGAATATGTTGACAGCAGAACAGGGGAACCAATAATTAATCTATAGGCTTGACCCAGACCGGACTATGAATGTAACCTCAGGTGTTTCACTAAAATATCTCAAAAAACGGTTTGCCATACAAAAGTCAGCAGCTGACATTAACAATGGTACTTAACAATGAAGCAATCAACCATAAAGGATGCAATCATACACCTGCTGGCTTCAGCGTGTGCTCTTTGCTTTTGCAGTGGAAGGAGGAGGAAGCAACAGATCCCTATTGATTTCTCCATGCTACTCATGAATCTTGTTTTCACAAATAGCCTATCCCATACAGAACATTTTAAACTGTATTTGGTCCTTAAATGCCTAAACAAAAAGATTTCATAAAATTTCCAGCTTAGCTACCAGAGAGACAGATATAGTGGTTGAAATCCTGTTCCTACTGACAAAGCAAAACTTGACCCGAAGTCCAGATGTCAGTTAGGTTATTTTTCTCAGCTCAGGAAAAATCAATCTTGCATGTAATTTCTCTTTTGTTTTAGAAAGATTTTTAGATTAGTTTTTAAAATTCCATTATTTATGCAAGCTCTTAATGACAAAATTACTAAATATTTGCTTGTGGGTTTTTTTTTTAATTGTTCAATAAATAATATATTACTTCACCCAATATATCCAACAGCCACCGAAAAACCTAATTGTTAAGTAGAAGGAACAGCCTGAGAGATTAATATCATTTTACCTGTGAGACGGATTTTAGGTTGGAAAGCTAAATTTGCCTTTGTCTTAAACTACTGCAACATGCAGCAAGCAGTAGTTATGATACATCATACAGGGAGGGAAGAGTTAAACTAATGTTTGGTGTATTCTCCATCCTATAAAGCACTCTCCAGGTTAATAACACATATCAATTTTGTTAATATCACAGAATGAGATAATTCTTTCTATGTAGTCCAGGAGAAAAGGAAAAACGTGTTTCTGGAGGTGGAGACAGGGAGATATTATCTTGCATTCATTGTGACTGCAAGGCACAAGCTTATCACTACAGTGACAACTCTAGTTGAAAAGGTGAAAGAGGTCAGGATATCAGACCTCCAAGACTATGAAATATGTTGAGGCACAAAGCACCAGAAAGATGGTAGCACAACAATTTATACCTGCAGGAACAAATATGTTGTGATTTAAACTCTAAGTTTTATCCTGCTATGGACAAGCAGAAACAGTGACATGCGAACTCCATTTCTCCGTTTCTCTCCATTCCAATAGTAGAAATATTAGAATAGCAAAGCAGCTAGAGGTAACAAAACCTAATTAAGGTTCAGCTTTCAGACAACTTCCAGTGTTTGTACACTGGATAAGGAATGTAAATTCATTATATCCTTTCTTCTCACAGCTACTTTTATCTCTATTGCTGACTATTGCTCACTATTGGGTTTATTTCTCCCAGTGATGATTTTAATTAAAAAAAGTATTTATTGAATTTTGTAAAACTAAAGAAATAAAAGCATAGGAATCTTTTCATCAAAAATATTTATTTTTGAATGAAAAATCTCTTCATAAAATAACCAGATATTTATCTTGATAACTGTATTTCACCAATATTTAGCTAGATAACCATAGTCTCTGGCAAAAATTAGTTAATGCTCTCTAGCTATCCTTAAAATTTCAGATCTGATATAGCATATGATTGTATAATTTGTGTCTGAAAGATATGCTGTTTACTCAATAGAAACTGTCCAGAGAAAACCCGGGATCATTTGCTAATGAATGTCTCATATTTTATTTATCTTCTCCACATAAAAAGTCCTGCTAAGTTAAAGTTGTGGTTAAAAGAAATTCCTAGAAATGTTGGAATATTTTAATTCCGGAGATCTAGGTGAAAGTACGAAAAGATAAAAAAGAGAACTAAAGATATTCTTTCTCTTACAAAGACAAAATCAAGGCCAGAACCTCCCTTTCCAACATGGCACAGAACACCTACAGGCTCCAAAAACTGCCCTTGTCCTTTAGTGATATTCTTGCCTCAGAACTTAGCTAACACAGTTTATCCCCCTGGCATTAAGGTAGCAGCAAAAAGAACATAAATTGTGTCAGCAGGTGGTATTCACTCCCTCTTTAGAAAGATGCTAATTAGGATTTTTCCATGAGCATGACCAATACAGATATTTTAGTTCTTTGTTTGCTGGCCCAGGTTAGGAGTACTGCACCCTTTTCCTCTCTGTTCGTCTCACAGGGATCTGGGCAACTCACCTGACAAGGCATAAAAATTTTGCTGGTCTTCCACAGTGACCCATGACCTTTTATATTGGAAAAGTGTACATACTCCCCTCTTCTACTGTCTGAGTTTTCTTAAATAACCATTCCTTTCTACACTATTTCTCTCTCTGCAAGGAAAAGTTAAAACACATTTTCTGAAATAAAAATATAGCTTTGCCAGATTTGGGCATAATAGACATTGTTCAACCATGGGCTATTTTATGTCTCAAATAAGTGATTACTGATAATTATTTTTGCAGCTGGGTTGCTATACTAGTTTTTAACTTTTTGACTACTTATTTGCTTATATCATAACAAAAGAAAAACTATGAGGACTTTTAAAATTCCATTTTCCCATATCTGTAATGTTTTACTTCAGCAGCTGTTTGTTTAATCATTTCAAATTATATAGAAAAAAATATATCTTGTTTCACACTCTTTAAGAATTCTGCATTTTCCATGGTTGAAGAGCAAAAATAGCCTCCTAATGGTAAAGGAATTGCAGTGGCTATGAAATCAAATCTTGCTATTCTTTCTGCAATTATTTGGGTTTTATTTTCTTAGAAGAGACAAAGCAAATTAATTTCTTGAAATAACATTGACTTAATAGCTATACTTAAAAATTAAGCTTACACATAGGAATATTGAAATTCCTGATATTTTATTTGATATTTAAGCATTCTGTCCATTTATATATTTCTCTTTATTCTTTTTTAATCAAAAAAGAGTATTCTTCTTTTCTCTTTTAATAGAAAACTTTGATATACAAATGAATGCAAATCCTTTTCTCTCACTTAACACCAATGTAAACTAGGAAGAATTGCAACAATGTGAAGTAAAACAGGTAGCTGTTGGGGAAGGCTAAAGCATAAAGTGATCGAGCACTTCATAAAACTATAATTGCCATGACAGATAGTACATTGCATGACAGGTCAAAGGAAAACCTAGAAAAAATATTTACAAAAGGTAATCAAAGAACACCTGGTCTATTAATAATTGGCTTTATAGAAACATTTGAATACATGAGATGGTCTTCTTTCTATGCCAAATCCTTTTTAATTAAAAAAAGTTCTCCCTCTCATCTTACCCTTTCTTTTGAAAAATCTGCACTGAAATGCAAGAATAGTACCACAGGGAAATTATATTTCAGGTTCTGATAGATTAGCCTTTTTCTAATCAATAGGCCCCATTCTTCTAGAAGACTAAGTCTCCAGTGATGCACCATCTTCATCCTTTAAGGAGAAAAATACAGTATATAGTAGGAAGCCCCAGGCCAGAGAGATTATCCCATAAATAGATATATAAATTTGTTAATTGATTGTATCTTTACTATTTAATGGCAGTTGAGAGAGAAGTCATGAAAATGAAAGGCAACTAATGTTTCCTATTTTAAAGATTTTCAGAGATCTTCTAGAGCAGCACTTAACATATTACGGACCAAAACGAGCTACCAAAGTTAAAATGTCCTGTCCTTCAGGGGTGCTGACACTTCTTATTCCTATTGGCCTGAGTAGGAAATTTGAGCCTATAGCACCTTTGAGCATCACATAAGTTTTATTCAAATGGTTACTTTTTAGGCACTCAAATCTGAAAAAAAAAAAGGCTGTTTAAGTGTAATCTTATGAAAATGTGTGGCTTTCAGCACTTTGGATTCACATCTTAGAAGCATGGCTGTACTTAGAAAAGTAATGTGGACTCTCCCCAAATCAATCTGAATTGAAAGTTCCATAATAAACATAGAACTTACTACAAGTGGATTTGCAGAAAAAGAAGTGCAAAGTAATGCCAGAATATCACTAGTGCATAAGTAAGCATTCCTTGTACACGAGTCAATCATTTATAGAAAGAGGATATAAATAAATGATGTTTGAGACTTCTTTCAAATACTTAGATTTCTTTCTATGATACATTTTAGAACATTTCATAGCATCTAAAATATATAAAAATAAATATCTACAATATTTACAAAGTATGATACAATCCAACCTTTAAAAAGAATTGCAAAGACATGTTCTTTAGCTCATACTGAGGTAAGTAGGTTTCTGTATGACTGAGAAGAAAGAGGATAGGCAGTTATTTTGAAGGAATCCCTTTGTCCAGTGGTAGTCTGTACCACAGCATGTGACACTCTCTGGCAGTTGTAGTGTACTGAGCCAAAGTCATCCTTGCTGTAACTCCATCGAAGGAAGTTTGGTTATGCTAGGGACAAATTTATCCCACTCTGCATTCTCTGTTTTGACAGTGCCTTCTGCAGAAACCCTCATGGTTTCATCTATATTTGAAGTCATGTTCATCCCGGGTATGTGGAGATGCAGTTCTGCTGATTTCAATGGGCTGAGCACAGCTGGGATATCTGTAGATAAAATAAAGATTTTAAGGTAATTTCACTGCTTGTATCAGGTGGCTGGCTAACTCACAGTCTGATCACCTCTCTCTGGACACTATGCAGGTGATAATCTATTACTAAAATGGTATTCCAGAAAATGTTTCAAAATGCATTGGAAAATTTTAAGGGAAAGTTTCTTGACTGAAGACTAAGGGCATTTCTGATGCATAAATCTTGATTTTTTTACTTTTCAACATTTTCATGTGCTCTATTACTTATTAATATGCACAATTTAGTAAATTACCCTGTAGTTCCTTATCCAGATGCCTCTCTGACCAGCAGAGTGCCACAGCTTCCTTTTTACAAGTCAGTCATGGAATCATTAATAGTTTGAGTTTGAAGACATTTAAAGACCACCTAGTCTAACTCCCCTGCCATGAGCAGAGGTTAGAGAGAAGAGAATGATGATAAATGAGTTTCTCCACATTATGTAAAACATAATTTGCAGCCACACTGTCATATGGGTTTCATATTTGTAACTTTGCTTGTACTGTATATAAAGGAATGGCAATACTACTGAATTCAGGTGAAAAACCCCATTCCTTCTACAGTAAGTGAAAAGTGGCTTCCCAGCTGTTCCTGAACACATGCCACACCTACCTAACAGGAAAAAGAACAGAAAATTTTGGAAAAGAAATTAACATCAATTTCTTATTCGATCAGCCTCACACCAGAATGCATGCTAAGCAGGTAATTTGAAACCATGAAGGACATTCAGGTAGTTCAATCTCTACACCCAATTTTGGTTAAAATGTTTGTTATAAAATATGCCACAATTTCTGATAATTAGATCAGAGTAGAATATAGCTGTTCATAAACACAGTCCAATGATAGGGAAAATAATTTTCATATATTCATGTACTTGTTCTTTATTTACTTAGGCGTCTAAACGAAGTAGATATCCAAAGAAAACATTTGTAAAAATATGACTGCTTTACTCCCTCCCTATCTGCAACACAACTTTTGAAATAAAGGTGAAGAAATTTTCTTTCCTCATTATATAATCAAAGTTATGGCATATTCCATAAAATATTTATTATATCTTTTCTTACAGTCAGCCCTTAATTTTAAACACTGTTTTCTCTTTGTGCTCAGATCCCAATATTGATGTATGCACAATTAGAATTTACTTCTATGGGATCAAAAGGCATAGGGACCAGTATATTGACAGTGGGTAATAGATGCAGTACCATTTGATGGAATTGTATTTATGTTGGTCAATACAACGTGTTCTGAAAGTTTTGAAACGTTATCAAAATTGCTGATCTGGGTGGTCAAGGATTTCCGACTCTCTGTACTGGCACGACCTCTGGTGAACCGTTCGTCATGGTGGCTGCGAATGCCAAAGATGCAACAGGAAAATGCTGCTTTAAATTCTTCTCTAAATTTTCCTGTCAACCACAAAAATGACTCATGAAAAGAATTGTACTATAAACTGCATTTCATCAAACTTTATAGATTCAGATATAAAGGAGTTATCTAAAGCAAAATTAACGCAAACCACCCAGATGCTCTTCTAATGCAGTAGAAAATCACAGTTTAATCATCTTGGAGAAAGACAGAGAAAAGATAACCTTTCTAAGAAGACATGCGAGGTGTGATGTGAAGACTGAATTATTCTTAGCTAGACAGAATCAACAAACTAGAATGATTAATGAAATCACCTCATAGTTAGTCTGAGTAATTACATATGTAATAAGATAATTGAGCAAATATAGGCTTAAATTATTGAATCCTTGACATGTGAAATGAGAGAACACAGCTAATTTGTGTATCATCAGTAGATTTTAAAAGAAGATTCACAGTGTTTGAATTTTGGGGTTCAGAGGAATTTTTTCAGATCATTCTTATACTACACACCACAAAAAAAACTACAGTGGGACAATATGTAGTGAGGATCAATAGAGTTTTGCCTCCCTGTACCAGTTCAGGTCCTGATTCTGCTCTCTAAGCCAAATGACACAAATACAAACTAAGACAAATTTATACTGGTTAAGTAAATAGCGTCCTGGCTGGTTCTTTGACCCTAGGTGGCACAGTCTGGTCAGGCAAGTACTAGTAAAGACTCACAGCCTCCAAATCCCAACACCTGCGTATAAAATGCCAGCGGGAGACTGTGCTACCTGTCAGACAGCATCCAGGGAGTGTTTAGAGGAATGGTAATTGTTTCACATCAAAGTCATGTCAGGAACTTCTCTTCATTAATGTCACACTCTAGCACTTGGACTCAGGCCCTGGCACTGTCTAGGTTACTTATTGGTAGACAGCCTGAGGGTAATGGAATACTTCAGGCTGCTTCTAGAAAGATGATCTAGCTCCCACTGGAGGAGCTGAGCTGAAGTTACACAGTCTTTAATTTTTGCTATGGCTCATTACATTCAAATTATACATTAAAGTTGAATTCTAGGTAACTGTAACTTACCACTGAGGAAGTTATAAATAATAGGATTGGCTGCACTGTTTGCATATACAAGCCAGTGTGAGAACATGAACCAGGCGTATACAGTTTCTCTGTCATCAGCATGATTAAACATCCCCAAAACCCTACAGAAAGAGAAAAACAAACCTGAAAGATGGCAAAATTAGAATATATTTTAAAAGATTTTACAACTTCTAGCATAGCCTAATTTTATCTCTGATGACCTATTTGCAATACCACAGAAAGGCTGATTCAGCAGTGCTCTTTTACTTGAGAGAATGAAATCCTCTTCCCCAACCCTCAGCCTCCTGTCTTGGTGGCTCAGCACAACAGAGGCTTGACTTTGCTACTGGGAAGATGCACAACTTTTCTGCCAAGTAACCAAAGTCATCTGGTGTCAGATAAGTCAAGAAAAGACAGGAAAAGTTGCTTTTGATGTACTCATGTCACTGAGCTTCCTGGCTCTAGGCCCACTCTCCAACACTCTCTAGGCCACTCTCTAAACCTCTCTGGAATTGAAAAGGCATTGAACTGGCCCCAAAACTGAGCCTACCGTAGCAGTTTCTGTCCTCCAGGGAAATCTCCATTTCCAAGACATTTACACATTAGTTCTGCCATTTAAGTGAAAAACTATCTCTGGGCCTACTCTGCTATTGGTGTTGACGCAGGTTGTGTGTTTCCTCTGTTTCAGGTTGTAGGTGGCCTGAAGCATCTTTTGGAAATAGATTTCTCTCCACATTTTCTCTGAAGGGATTTGAGAATGAAAAGTATTTAAATTAGACCTCAGGGAAGGGCCAGATTTGAACGGGGTGTATTTAAACCTTGAAACTATCCCTTAAAAACTAAACTGCTCCAATAACATTCCAATTTAAAAAGCACCAATAACATGCTCGCTATTTTTTAGGATATTCAAATCTTCTGCTATATGCCATTATTTATTGGTATTCTAGAGAGGTGTAACTTTTATAAAGCCTCAGTCTGTCAGGCACTGTACAAAAACCAAGAGCATACACAATTACGTATGAAATGAACAAAGAGAAAAGGATAAAAAAATAAAATACACCTTCATAGGATCAACTGAAGGGTTAGCCTGAGGTCTCAAAACTGTACCTGAGTAGCTTAGGTTTGAACCCAGCATTTCACAGTCCTCAGAGCCAAGCCACAACACTACACTCTGCTGCTAACCTTCAGCTGCTGCTTTATGTGGCTGCACTTCCATGGGGACACTCACAGCGAACAAGCTGTAATCCCATGTCAGCGGTGAGGTTTAATGAGGAGATAGGCTAGATCATTTTCATGAAGATCTTGCTAGTAAGAGTTCCACAATCTGGCCTCTAGTTTAAGTACAATGGATAGGTTATACATATATATATATGCATATGTATAATATATAATATTTTCTTGCAATTGTATGCTTATTTTCCACTTCTTTAACATGTAATAAGTAAGCCTATCCTTCACAAGTATCTGCCAGAATAAAAGGAACTTTGTAACAGAGGATTGCTTTTAGACAGAAAGCTTTACCAAGTGTTTATATTTTGGGATAAATATTACCTTTTCAAGACATTGAGGATGCTAATTGGTAGATAGCAAAGTGCAAAAACCAGAAGGACGACCATTAGCATACGTGCTGTTTTCCTTCTTGCACGAATCTGTTTTATTTCAGCTGCCACAGCACTAATCTTTGACTTTGTTGATTGTCCCAGCCCTCGGGGCTGTGCTGAGGGCTGCTGAGGCTTCCATTTCTTCTGAACAACAGAAGATGTTCCTGGGATCTAAGGAAGACAAAACAAGGGGCATTTTGAAAAACATCTTTAAAAACTGATTTTGTCTGTAGATATAGACATTTTGACATACACAATGTAAGCTCACAGGGTAAAAAAGGATTTTTAAATTAAATTAATGGATGTATCTGCAAGAAACAAACCAAATTTCAGACACTCTAGAGGGACTGCATAAAAACTTGTGTTTCATACACAGATATCAGCTGATGTCCTCAAATTTTCTTTACTTCCCACATACCTTGCTTTACTTGTGTCTTGAGACTATCAAAATAACCAACCCTATTGCTGCAATTACATTGCTATAAAGTTCTATATTAAATTATTTGTTGTAGAGCAGAGTAGTTTTCCCCATTGATATACTTCTAATATAAGATACTAAACACTTTTTCAGTTCTAGAAAACAAAGATTTAAAGCCTGCATAGCTTTAAGTGCCATAAAATTTCCACACATGCAATCTAGATGACAGTGAGGTAGCTAAAGAAATAATCACAGCTGAAGTGTGGCTCTCTCTGCAAAGTTCTTCAAAATTGAGGGAAATCATGGAAAAGTGCCAAGACACAGGAAGAATTAGATTAGTCAAAGACATGTTGTAATGAGTATATGTAGGACCATGCCATTAAAAAAAAATTAGTTTTTGTTTTCTGTGCCTTCACAAGACAAGTAAACTAAAACCACTTTGCTTCAGTTCTTCTAAATTACTTCCTGCCTGCAGCAAAATGTGAAAGACTGCAGATGTCAAGGACTTTCTCAGAGAACTCTGTTACAATTACTTTTATCATGTTTTCAATGTCATATGGTGTGAAAACCTTTTGGCTAGAAATAGTTTTATTTATGTGTGTGGGGTGACTAATCTCATGTGAAATATTTCATGTTCAAAAGTATCTGGAAAGTTCACCTTGTCTACTGTAACTTTTTTTTTAAAAAATAGGGCTTATCCATACAAAATGACCAGAAAAGGATGAATTTTTTTATATTTATTTAAGAAAGATGAAAGTAAAATAAAAAGCATGCACATTCAGAATTGTTCTAGAAAAGCAACTATGTTGGGGTTTTGTGGAGTTGGTTGGTTTTTTTGGTTGGTTTTTGTTTTTTGTCTATTTATTTATTTGTTTGGGGGGGTGTGATATTCTTCCTTGCACCAACAAGCCCTTAGTTTAGCATTTATGTGCACCACCAAACACGATTTATAACTATTGGAACATTTTGGCAAAGTTGCCATGTAATGAGCAAGAAATCTATGAAGCAAAATTGGGCATAAGTTATAACTTTTAGTTTTCACTAATATATCCGTGGGCTTAAAACAACTCAGCCCCTTGCACTTCTACTGTGGGTTCCCACTCACACAGCTGAAATCAGCACTTATCAACTTCACAATTGCATGTCTGTCCTACTGCAAAGGATTTACCCTACTTAGCTGTGGGGTGTAGCAGAAAAGTGATAGAATGAGAGGAAATGGCCTCAAGTTGTGCCAGGGGAGGTTTAGATTGGAAAAAAGGAAAAATTTCTTCACAGAAAGGGCTGTCTAGCCTTGAAACAAGTTGCCCAGGTAAGTGGCTGAGTCACCATTCCTGGAGGTGTTTAAAAGACAAGAAGATTTGGCACTTAGGGACATGGTTTAGTGGTGGGCTTGGCAGTGTTAGGTCTATGGTTGGATCCAGTGACCTTAAGGGCCTTTTTCAAGATAACTGTTTCTGTGATTCTATGAATATGTATGTACAAGTATGCACATGGGAGCATAATGCATATATTTTCTTGTTGTTAATGAATCAGTCATAGAGATAATTTTAAAGCATTTGTGTAATTCCAATGTTTTATGAAAAGCCAATTAGCTGTGTCCAAACAAGTACTAAAATTTAGAGTTACTTTCTTGTGCACCTTTTCTGTACCCCCTCAGATAGTTATCAAAGCGCTTATAATCAAAGAAAATATCCCAAATGTAGTATCCACTTACAAAGATTGGAAGGGTATATTTCAACTACCAAAATGAAAATGGAGTTCCTAATTATTAATACAAGTGGGCTTTAGTGTCAATGCATTTGGACACCAGAAAACTGAAGAGTACTTGGAACTTGATAATACAACTTGTGTATCAACACTTTAATCATAAGTCCATTCAGTTCTATTTGTTCAGAAGTTGTTTTTAATCTACTTAAAATCCACACAAGAACATAGACTTCTAAATCACTACTTCCCTGCTTAAAATTAAAATAAATTACTCAAAGTTTCTAGTATTTTTGCATGATTGTTCTTGTCTTTATAAAGGTGAATTGTTAATTCAAAGATCTGCTTGAATTACACAATCAGAAATTTTAAGAGCTATTACACAAAGCATGGTAGCAATAACTTGTAAATGAATCTTCTATTTTTCATCTGAAAATCTGCATGCACAACACATTACATTTTAAAAAAGAACCTTTAGAAAAAATGTAGGGCATAGAAAGCATTTACTGGTTTTTGTGTTTTTTCTATCAGGTACATCTGAAAGGCTCATTGTACCTTGCAATAAGATCACCACATTTAACTGAATTTCTGGTAAACAGCATGATTTTTTAATTGAAACTGTTACCAAAGAACACATTTAGAGCACTGCATTCATTTGTGCTACATGACTGATTACAGCACACCTGCTGCACTTAGAAAAGTGCTTGATGCCTGCAGCCAAGTCACAGTTGATAATAGATGTGCAGTGGTTTTGATTTCACTTAGTGCAGCCTCTTATACATAGTGCTATCATCTATGCCAGGCAGAGACAGCTGTAATTTGGCACCACTGATAGCACTAAGCCTGTAGTAGAATTTCTCTTTTTGCCACTGAAAAATAAAGGATCATCCTATCCTTGCCAGCATGCAAGATGAATAGGGAGAAGAAACTTTGGGAAGAACAAATAGACCAGCTAAAACAACAGTGGAGTAGAGACAGGGGGAATCCCAAAGAAATGGTTGGTTTTGTCATTCAACTTCTGCTCTGCATCTGAGCCAGCATTTTCAAGGTACATGTAGGTTAAGAATGATTGCTTTGCATAAACTTAATTAAGAGATTGAGAGGGTAGGCAGATTGTAAAGTAGGTATAGAAGAGAAGGTTGGGAAGGATTATGGTGTAAAGTCATTGGGTGATAAGGACAGGTCCAGCAAGGCAGAGCATATTAGAGCTATGTTAGACTGAAGTTAATTACAAAACTAAGCATTAAATCCTTTGTTCTGGAGAAGAGTCCCTCAAAATGTAAAGGTTAAGTTTTATCTCCAAGCCATCTTGTCATTTAATCGTATCAACCCAAGAAATTAAAAGCAAAAATAATAATTTAGAGCTGATGAACACGATAAACAGCAATTCTGGTTTAACCTAATCTGATTAGAAGTGACAATAATTGCTGTTATGATTTATGGATGATAACAAAAAGCCTTAAAGTGGATTTGGTATTTCCTGTATATGAGTTACTTGCAAGAGATATATTCTGTTAGTAGAAGATTTGATTTTTATCATATGTATATTCAGAAATCCAAAGTCTATTTGTGATTTTTCTGATGAATCAAATTGAATTACATGCAAAATATTCCTGATGGGACAGGTATTATCCCCTGCCCAGGACAGCCTCAAAAATGGATGGTATCAAACATACTGGTGAGAGAGAAGTGATTCATGCCCATATGCTGATGGAAATATGAACCATTGTTAGAGCCACTTGAGAGGGAATATCTTGCATTATTTCTTCAACAGGATGAGTGTATTGTCCTTTACAGAATGACAGGGCAGCTGGTGGTGGACTACAGCTATAGATAAATCCTGGACAAAGCAGAAGACAGCATAGACTGGTGCATGACAAATCACAGTTCACACCCACAAAATAATTTTTAAAGATTTCTGAAAAATACTACATCTTTTTTGCCACTTAAATTCAAATGTTCTTTGTCTCTTTTCCTGCCTGGTGGGTTTTTTTGGTTTTTTGTTTTGTTTAGCATTTCTGTTTTCTTTCTTGTATTTTAATTTGAAGGTTGAAAAAAACAGATGTCCACATTAGAAACCACGTTAATTATTTGTCATCAATTCACATAAAATGTTATTGATAACAGCCAGATTCACATCAGGCAATTCCAGTCTCCCAGTTCTGATAGGTGGACATTCTAATTTAAATTTTGTTCAGATTGGACCTGCCATCAACCTGAGTCAGAAAAATAAAAATAAAACAAAATGAGGTCAATCTTATATATTGACTGCTACAGGAGATTTTAGCAGTATAAATAAGGTCACCTAAGGCATTTTGGTAAGTATTTCAGATACAGTGAGGGAGGTCTTTCTTCCACCTATAAACTATTTTTCTGTTGCCTTTTGCTTTCTTTCTCTCTAAGAGAAAGCCCTTCCCAGACACAAGCAAGAGGTTTACATTCTGACTGCCTTCCTTTTTCAAAACATCTCAATGCCTGTCCAAAGTGGCTGTATAACAGAATGGATGTAAAAATGTAAAAATAGAAGTCCTAAGTGACAACATGGAGTTTATAAAGAAAGAGGTTGTACATGGGAGTCTGCACAAAGTTGCAAGGGCAAGTAAATAGAGCCAGTGCCAAGTGACTTACCTGGCGACACCACAGCTTTCGGAATATTTGTAAATAGGCCAACACCATAAGACACAGGGGTGCCATGTATGTCACCAGAAAAAAGCATGTGTGATACATTTTGGGGTAAACCTCAGCTGGAAAGAGAATTCAAATAGGAAAGGTGCATTTAAATATACATACATTTCAAAATCACCTTAAGAAAAAATATTCATATAGATATGCATGTATTTTTCAACATAATAGGAAGATGTACCCAATAATATTATGGTCAAGACTGCTTTTTTAATCATTTCTAGATACATTCTATTAGAAACATGTTTTTTATCTCAAGGATCTCCTATATAACATTATTGACTTCTTATCATATTATTTTTTTCATATGAAGTCTTAAGAAGTTTTACTTTTTGTTAAAACAGTGGTGATTTGATTCTGTTATCTAAAAATGAAATGTTATCTAAAAGTCAAAAATTTTGTTATCTAAAAATAGTTAAGTAATCATCCAACCTACCTCAACCCTGACATATTGAAAGGTTGTGTAATTGCCTTTAGTGTTAATTCTGCAAAGGCTACTATGTATCCCTGAGTAAGCTGCACAGTCCCTCACTTATAAAGACTGCAATGCAAACTACAGCACACAGAACAGAGATAGGAGGAGAGACAGACATTTCACAAATCCTTCTTTGGTGGCAGAATATATGTGATTAAGACGCAGTAATTAATTATTATGATTACATTTAAAAAAATAGAATCAATACATTCAAGCACTTTAAACCTAGGAAATCTCCAAGATGGTTTTTGACTCAGCTTTAACAATAATGAGTTTGGTACCACTGTGTTCTGGTTTCCCATGTATCTCTTTTCAAAAGACAACTTATGAATGCTATTTGCTTAGAGAAAACATCTTAAAAGTGCTGTGAGCGTATTGAGTTTTAAGAATGTTGGATCTTAAGCTCCATCAGTAGTTTATACCAGAATGTGCAGTGCCTGAAAACTTGTCTTCTCTTTTGAAACGTTAAATTTAGTTTGCTATTACCAATTGGTTGGTATTAATTACAACTTAACATCTATGGATGGCCTCAGAAAAGGAATGAACATTTTGGAAAGCAACAATACATAGCAGAAGAGAAACTGCACCCCATGAGCAGTTAAATTGCAAGGCAATCCTAAGCATAGCATCTTGGAGAGAGTAAAGAAGGTAAGTTTATGTTAATTTCCAGAATTTCCAAGTGTTTCAGGATGATAAGATCTGTAAGTGAAATTCTGTACTGATTGTAAAATTAAAATTGTTTTAACTAAAAAAATATAAAAGAAAAAAGAGTAAAAAAAGAGAAAATTACAAAAAAATAATTGCATGAGATCAAAACTTTGGTGCATCAATGTTATTTTCTGCCTGTTAAAGTGACTGAGACTGTGGACCCTATCAAAGAAGACCATGCCAGGAGAATCTCAGAGTTTGTTCATACAAGGGTATACAAAGACTTGCCCCATAACTCTCATAGTAGGGAAAAGAACACCATCATATAAATTCCAGGCTCACTCTCAAATGCAGACTCGTGTAATCTCACACTTGTCATTGGGCCAGAAAGTGCCAGCTGGTTCACCAGTCAGAAAACCTTCAGTATCAGGGAGATGGAAACTTGCTACAGCAAAATCCAGCCAATGTTCATTCCCAGCAAGGTAATAGAGATGCTGCCACTGACATTTGATTGTTTTGATTGATCAGGGTTCGAAAAATTCTGATGAGTACTATTTGACTTCTTATTTGCTCTAAGACCCTAAAGCAAGCCAGCTTACCAACTTCTAACTAGCAGCTGCAGCTACTAACTCTTGTCAATGTCCCTGGGGGAGCCAGACCATTTGGGGCAGGATTTTTATAATTGGCTTTAACCTGAGATTACAGGTTGATTGATGATCTCAAACTTCCTTTTGCATTCCAGAAAATGCAGCCTCACAGCAGTCCTGTTAGCCAGGGAAGTACTGACATGCCTGCTTCACAGGTGGAGAGATTAAGGAGAAACTGGAGTAAAGTGACTTACTGGGATCACAGGAGGTCAGAACTGAAAGTACATTCTTTCTGTTCAGGAGGAGGTGCCACCCGCCTCATCAATGCTCTGCCGGCAGCCGGGCCCCTTTCAGGTAGAAGGACGGTACATATTTAAAAGGCCATCTGGAGTTTATGGCTTCCAATTTAGCATTCCAAGTAAAGTGAAACATTAAATGAACCTAGCTATCTACAAAGTACTGAGGACCAGGTTGGAGGAAGATCCTAACACTTGCCTTTGAAGTTTAGCCACCTGGAAAGTGCCAGCTGCTAAACATCAAAGGAAACCTGTCCCTCCTCCACCCAGGGCAAAGCCCTTTGCAGAACTTTTCCCTAAGAAGCATGACTCTGTTTAGCGTCTCAAGCCAAAGAAAAGCTTTCAAGCTGTTTGACAATCACAGCAGC
The DNA here is from genome assembly GCA_013400955.1 of Drymodes brunneopygia. Lineage (NCBI taxonomy): Eukaryota > Metazoa > Chordata > Aves > Passeriformes > Petroicidae > Drymodes > Drymodes brunneopygia. Next base: position 16,280 of record VZTZ01039314.1, read on the forward strand.
AAGAAGGAGGAGGGCTGGCTAAGGATACTGTTCATTTATCAAGTAAGTGAGTTCCAGGCTCCTTGAATGCAAACATCAGTCAGCCTGAGGTCCTGCCTGGCTGGGATGGCTGAAACTCTTACTGCCAAGCAGAAGAGGAGAAAGTGTCCTTGCCTTCTATGGTCATGTAATGGACTTCAGGGAGATTGTTCTTAGCTGGAGTAACCACCTCTTTAAGAATAAAACAATGACTCTCATGTCTCTGGCTGCTATTCTACTGCAAAGAGAGAATAAAACATGAAGCAAACAGGTGGTCGTAGGGGTTGGACTGGGTTCAGATCAGCATTCCTACTCAGATTCATTCGTACACTGTAATTACCGTGCCTGATAAAGGATCAGTATGATAAAACAAGCTTTCATCTGTCCACTGCAGAGGTTATTGAACACATTTTAAATTTTTCTAAAGCTTCCTTCTCCACACTGTCTTCCAGACCCAGCCTAAGATTGGTAGATTGAAACTACAGCTTGTTTTTTGCCAAATTTTACTGTATTTGTGTAAATACAGTATATATTTATAGTATATATATATATATACACATGTAATCAAACTGAAATAAACAGACTCAAAACATTTTGATATGGCTAGCAAATGAAACAGTCCCTTAAGCCATACTGCTTAGTGAAATTGGTACTCCTGACAGCTTCCTGAAGAATAGACAAAAACAAGACTGTCAAATTTGTTGACCATCAGTATAGTTCCCAGGGCCCCGAGTCTCAGGGAGATACCTATGAGGTTTTGGAATTACCAATATGGAGAAGCAATGCAACTAAAAGTGTGTATTTTTAAAATAAAGCTTAATAATTAGGGATGTTAGGAAGTGGGTGCCCATAGCAGAGCAGAATCAACCACACAATGCAGTGCTTCCAAACAAAGTTCCTACATCAGAGTACTTACAGTTAGCTAACACTAAAATTACATCTTGAAACCTAATATATTGCACTTGAGGTATCAACTTACAATAACACCAAGCATAATTTTACTATTAGAAATATTCTGACTTCCTTCTGCATTAAAATATCCCATGAGTTTTTTATTGAATTTTGAACACTTCAATAAACTGGACGTATAAAACTTCTTGTAGTACTGCAATTTCCAGCTATTTGTTTTCCAGAATTAACACAATGTATTTTTGTATGAGTAGTCTAGGAGGAAATGGAACACAAACTCTTCCCTTTGTTTCCATTCAACCACACAGTTTTGGGAAAGGATTATCCCCATATTCTTTTTATCATTTGCAAAGGGCTTGGCTAATGCACTTTGGCTAACACTCTCTTCTTGAACAGCTCTAAGACAATGTACTTAGCTGACTTGGACACATGGTGAACTCATTTTAATATACATTTCTTTTATTTTGGCACTTTATCATCAAATTCAGCACACAGCAATTACAGACTTATAGAACTGTGGCCAACCCTAGCTCCTTAAGTGAGCCTGCATAGGTCACATGTTGGATCCTTCTGCATTCCCAAATAAAATATTGTTATTAGACAGTGCTCAAGATGAAAAACACTCAGCCTAGAATTGGCAATGAATTTTACATTCAGGAATGCCAGAAGCAATTATAAAGAAATTGAGCCCTGTTTTAGGCTGAACTATTGCTCCATTTGCAGTCACTGGCAGCTCTCCAACAGCATGCTCGAATCTTATTAGTCAGGGTGGCGACTATTTGTTCACCATTAAGGAGCCCAAGTGTCACAGTACTGATCAGACCTTCCCTCCAGACACTCATCAGACTTTTATGGTCTTCAGCAGCTGGTCCTAAGTTTGTGTAGGGTACAGCATTGTGTCCTGCTTTAGCATCTCTGACATCTTCCTGGACATGGCTTCCAGTTACTCCTCCATAGCACCTCATGTTTCAATGGCCCTGGGGTCCCAGAATTACAACAGACTTCCAAAACACTTTGGAAAGTGTCATTAAGCATCCTCTTTTTGCAGTCCCAATCTTTAACATTCACAGTTTAACGTCCTTGGAATATATGGTGTATCCGATACTCTGCAAAGATTTTATCAGAGGTACTCTAATTTTAGATAGCATTAATTATATGCAGCTCTAAACAAAGCAATAAACACCCAAATACAATCCTCTTCTCTAAATTGACTCTCCTACAGGACTTTCTCAGGATTTATTGAGTGTGTGCAACACCTACATTTCCACTTTCTCTTTGCAAATATAGGTTATTTGTAGCAGCATGAATTTCTTTCTCCTTCAAGAGCTCCTAGGTAGCTCTTTCTTTGGCCTTCTATTTTTGCATAGTCAAAAAAGGCAAAACAAAATTCAACAAAAATGCAACTATTTTCTTTAAAAATAATAGCTTTTTATTTCTTCTTCCAGCTTTAAGGCTCACCAGTCTTCTCAAACTGCCTTGCTACCATATTCTTTTGATCTTTTTTGGGGGCCTTGGTAATTTCAATTTTTCAGTAGAAAAACTGCATATTCTATGCTTTGGCCTAACTCAGAGTCCTTAGACACTTTCAACAGAATGGAAACTATTTTTTAATGACAGTCTATTCCCTGTAGTCTGAAAAGGATGTGTGTGTGTATATGTATATAATCCTCATTGATAAAACATGTTTAAGCAATTCCACAATTTTGAGAAATCTGCTTGCAACTTAATGTATATAAAGATTCTTTTTTCAAGTTACTGTGATAAGCTATTATTAGAACATGGAGATTTTTTATAAAGATGTCTGAAATGCACCAGCAGAATAACTAGCAATGATTGTGCATTGCCATTAGAAGAATAATTCATTAAAAAGGCAGCAAGATAAAACTAGGATTGTTATCTTTCAGTAGAGTGAAAAGCTTCCCATTTAAGAAAACTTTTTAGCATAAAATTATTATTTTCATGATCAATAAAAAAATAATTTTAAAACTTGGAGTGTTTGCATTTCCCTTCTGAAGCCACACACAAAAAAGTTGATTCTATACATGAATGCTTGCCTTTGTTATAATCCCCTCTATCTCTCCAAACATCCAAGTGCAGGTTCACATCATAAGCTGAAGACTAGTAGATTTAAGTTTAGACAAATACACTCCACGGGAGTAGAGTCTTGCAAGCACATGGGAATTTGGTTGGTTGTTTCTTGCTGGGGATTTTTTTGTATAGTGGGTGCTTCACCTCAGGCATATCTGTGGGCTTCAACTACTTCAGCACAACTAAAAAGAGGCACTCTTTAAAATAGTTCTAAGCCTACTACAGACTGTAGTTCAAAAGAAACACTTTCCCATTGGGAATCAAAAAGAGGCCAATACAGATCTGGAAATTCTGAGATTACATTCCTTGATGAAATGCTCTCTTGACTTCCTGATTAATTAACCACATAATTTCCTAGGCTGAGATTTAAAGAATCTTTGCTGCAGAGTTAACCCTGAAGTGATGAAGCCAAAATGAGTGGACAAAAATTGTACTTGGAATGAATGCTGTGAAAGAAAAAAGTCACATAACTACTGCAGTATCCTGCAGCAGACAGGGATACAAAATTGTTCACAGATGAAGAAAGAACAGTAGAAGTAAAGAGCAGATTTGTCCTCTCCAATGAAACACCAAGTACAATACAGCTTAACAGAGGCTTCCTCTCACCTACAAACTTAGAGCACACCTTTGTCAGCAATGAGAGCCAGTGAGCTAGTGGCCACCTCTTCCCCCTTGCCTTGTCCCAGAGGACCAACGGGGATGAAGGAGATAAAGAACAGGGAATGTGATACCCAGTGTCTTCCCATGAATCCTCTGGTGGCTCTGTGAAAGCTGTTAGCAGGGAAGGAACTTCCCGGACAGCACATGGAAGAGCCCTTAGCAGTTCAGGCTGTTTAAGCTAATTTATCATGATAATTAAGTACAGGTGATCCATTTCTATTTTATCATAATTGTTCACAGAACTTGAATCTTCTTCTACAGAGACAGCTCTGGGAGAATATCTGATTGTGTTTTAGCCGGACTCCAGGCTATTAAACAGGCACCTTTCAGTTATATGTTTTGGCAAACTTGGCTTTATTTTCCTGTGTGTGAATAATGGTATTACTGATGGCCATTATATCCAGTGTCAGAGTCACAGCATGTAACTCAGGCACTCTGTTAGTGTTGGAGCCCTGCCAAGGCCCACCAGAGTCGAGCCTTAATTATTGGGGTGGGTGGCTCACACCACTTGCTGTGAACGAGGACAAAATAGCAGTAGTTGCTTCCTGGCAATCCTTACAGCTTCTTGCAGCTGCATTCAGATACAGAACATATTAGATTCAAAAAGTTAATCTGGAAGGGCAGGGTTACACTTCTTGTACAGACTAATTTGTAACTGATTACATTCACAAAGTTTTTAAAATTATTTTGACTGTGACAAATTTCAAATTTTAGATTAACTCACTACCTTATACTGATGACATCTCTGTAAATTCTACAATGACGTGTAATTTGCATTGAACCCTCAGGAGATATCTATAAAGACTAGTCAAATGCCAGCAATTAGCAAAATATCGGGTGAACAGAAAATCTGTTCTTGCATAGTTACTTCTTAAGGCCAAATACTGAAGTCTTTGTAAACCTACAATGCTCATCAGTCATAGAATTATATAAGCATAAGCATTTAAGGGTGGGAACATTTCTACCCTCTGGGAAGCATTAACATGGTCAAGACACAAGTCAGCCTCATTCATTTAAACTTGAATTAAAATGTACTTTAAGCCTCAACGGCACAAAAGAAATTCACAGAAATTTCACAGAATTTGAAAAATGATAGTTCCAGGAAAGCTTATAAAATCAAGAACATTTTGTGTTGTGTTTATACAACTTGACTTCATATTAACATCTCCTGATATTTTGATTAGTTTATAGGAGTACAAATCAGCTTGTACGGTCAATGACAGACTCACCTCCCCAGTGCTCGTCACACACTGTGAACAAGGTGGTTTTATTGGCTAATCCTGGGAACACACTGCTGCACTCCATAACAATAGCCTGAGGAATCATTATGATGCAGGATACAATCCAGATAATTATAATGCTGTTCCTTGCTCGCTTGGCTGTGCTTTTAAACATCAAAGGGTGACAAATTGCATACCATCGATCCAAAGCAATGCAGCTGAGTGTTAGGACAGACACAGAGACTGAAACTGTCTAAAGAAAAAGGAATATTATGTACGTGTAAATGTAGGGCTTTTTCCCAGAGTTTCAAAAATTATTTATCGTACTTTTCCCCCAGTGTTTTAAAATTATTTATATTTTCAACATGGTTAGTTCTTTATCTGCAATTGTTAAATAGACTCCCAGAAAAAAAGAGTCCTTTTAAAATAAATTCTTACAGAATTACAACAGATATCCTCATCTGCTATACTCCTACTAGAATCCACAAGACAATTCACACATTAAGATGCTAACTACACTGAATAGGTGTTGCAAAATCTAATTTTGAAATGGCAAATTTAATCAACCTGGATTTTACAAAACTTTTTCTGGAAAAAGCTTTTAAAACATTAGACAGTGAATTTTATCTTTTTTTCTTTGCAGAAAAATGTATTTGTTGGTTTCTATGCTATATTAGCATACCAGAGCCATCATTCTGCTTTTTATTTTTCACGAGAACAATGAAACTCAGGATCTCATGAAAAAGACCTTGGCAACAATCAGCTTAAGGCAGACTCAGACATTTTACCTTTTCTTCAGTAAAGGAAATAACCTATCACTTCAGTTTTATTCTCTCTATTTGTATGCTAGGTTATCCCTCACTCTTCAGATTTCCTTTCACTAGAACAGAGGTTTTGAAAAAAACGTTGTGATTTTGATTGTATCAAGTAGAGTTCATAGCTGCTGGAGAGCTGTTGCCCTTGACAATGTGGTTCTTTGGCCATAGAGGTATCTTCTGCAAATATGAATTGTGCTGGAGGGACAGAGCTGATGATCTCCATACACTCTGAGTACTGCTTAATTCTTCTGAATTTTAATGACTACAGAGTCAAGCACTTGTCATTCTAGTTTGCCCGGTGTGTTCATCCAAACACCTATTCTTAGAAAAGGTATTTGTCAATCATTTTGGTGCAAATGATTTCAAAACTAGTTAAGTCCACGGGTAAGTGAGTAAAAGCAATTACTGCTTAAGGCAGACAATCTGATCAACACCCAGTGAACTTGGGATACTTTGACACAAAATCAGTAAACACAAAAAAAGCCCAGACTGCCTTCAGAATTTGGATTCTCTCTCCTGGACACTTGTGTAGCTGTTCAGATCCACACAGTGAGAATATTAATGACTTTATTTAAGGACATTTTTGTTGCTTTACATCCCTTCTGAATCATTAAAAAAGATCACAAAAAGTAAAGAGCATCAGAAAAACGTCCCAAAAAGTGTATTGCCAAAGTCCAACAATTAGATGGATGAAAATCAATCTTTATTATGCATAATCATACTCCCAAGTGGAACAGTCTTTTAGGCCTCAGCATGTTCTCTGAGATACCTACTCAGTATCAGGTCTAGTCTTTCATTGGATTAGTAGTATTAGGAAGATATTATTGTTATTTCTGGTTTTAATAACATGGGTAATGTGTACACAAACAGAAGAACAATACCTGTAAGTAGGGAATCACTTTACAGAGGGTCTGCCCAAAGAACCATGTTTCTGTGATGTCCACAACTAAAGTTGCTGGAAGACAAGTAATTGTGACCAGAATGTCAGCCAGAGAAAGATTCACTATGAAATAGTTGGTAACGGTCCGCATGTGATGATTCTTCCACACTGCAAGGCAAACTGAATTTGGAAAGACAAGTTAGTGAGATGGAAATTACTTAGGCAATGCTTTAAGAGGAAAACATTTGACTTTGTGCAATTAAGGAAATGTTTGTGTCCTTTGTTTAACACAGACTATTTGAATATGCAGTTTGGTGCAAGAACCATGTGTTTTCTTTTAGCGTGGAAACAAGAGAGCACATGTAGAGAGATTCTTGATACACAAAGAATAGCTTTCCACAGACTGCAGCATGGGAAATAATCCAATATATAAAGCATCTTACTTCTCTGCTAGTTAATCTTCACTAACTACTCATACAACTTTCTTCATTTCTCTTTCAAACCATTGGTTCTAATCTACAGCAATGCACATCTGAAGTTTATCTGTTTTCCTATGATAGTGTGATGCTTAAATCCAATTGCTGTAACACAGAATCTTGTAAACTGTACAAATATTATTTTATAAAATATTGTGCTGGATTTAGTAGATCTGTTGCATCTGCAGAGAATCTGTAACAATTTTCTGGGTAACTGTGATTTGAATTAAGTTAATAAAAGTAATTTTTTTCTGTATTAAATATTACATTTTTGATGATGATCAAAAGCAGCATATAGAAGGCACCTTATAAGATGTGCCTTTAAAGCTTGTTTTGTATATTTTATGTTGCTTTTTCAAACTGAAAAACTTTTAAAAATGAGGCAAATCAGTTCTTTACAATCATTACACAAAATTCATAAGCTCCTAAATTAAAAATGCCATAATTAAGTCTGAGAAAGTAGCAGAAAAGTAACTGTTTAAATAATTTTGGAAGTCAAACCCTGAGTTACTGTAGCAATCAAAAGCTTTTGAATTATTTAGATTTTTAAATTCATTCACCCAAAATCAGTTTAAAAACTGATGCACAAAATTTTCCAGAAACACCACAATACTTCTTGTAAGACAAGAATACAATTCATTGTACACCAAAGGATCATCCCTGCAAACAATTATTCATCCATCATGCGAATCCAGATGAAGATTCAGTCTCCTAATATGCCAGGATATAGCACAATGCTTAATTTAGATATATTAAACAGATCAGAGAATGCTAAAAAATTGAGCTAAAAAGGTCCTCAAGAGATTGCCCAAATATAAAATGGAATATGCCAGAGTTAAGCCACTCTCTTATAGTCATTAAACTACCTAAAACAGATGGAAAAAAAATACACAGACTTTAAGGCACATAAGCTCTTGAGATCAGATGCTTCTTTAGATCCTAAGAAGGATGACGTGCCTGAAAGCTCCTATCTTCCAGCTGTATCAGTTGACCTAATAAAATATATTACTTCATTCCACAAATCTTATGTCTTTAGAGCAACAGAGCTACCACAAGACTACAACTAAGCAACTGTTGGCAAGTTTACATTTGAAAATCTGTTAAATTTGAAGATACCACACATCTCTTAAATGTACTGCACTGTTTCATTATCTTCCCTACCAAAAAAAAAATTCTTCTTGTGTCTAATTTACTTTTCTTTTGCTGCTTGTTATATAACTTTTTTTTTCTGCACATAGACAGAAATGTGGAAGAGTTTTTTCCTGCAGCAATGCTTCACATATGTAAGGATTTTTGTTACGTATTTCCTCAGATCTTCAGAGCTCTTTATCTTTTACTCTCAGACACTTCTAGAACATCTGCAACCATCCTTTTTGCAGCTCTCCTGACACTTTCAGACTGAATTGAACCTTTCTGGTGAGAGTGCAGTGACCAAGACTGTCAGAATACTCTTTCAGGATCTTACCAGAGCAGTGGCAGGAGCTGAGATTGCAGTAGTTCATGAGGGCTGTTTAGACACTTAGACTAGGACAAAGAGAAAGGGATAGCCTAGATGGCCTTCAGTTTCTCTAAGACCAGGTGATTTTATTAACTACCTTCTTAAGATATAGGCTTCCAAGGTTCATCTAAATCCTCTGTTGTGATGCAACATATGTTCTTCATATATTTTAATGTGTTGCAGAGAGAGCTCTGGATTCTGTAGCTTATATAAATTAAATTTTTGCTATATATGTATCATACTCTCATAAATGCAAATGAAAACCCCTCTATGAAGATGTTTTCTGTTCTTGTACGGTTTTTGAAGAGAATACAGTATACATTTCTTTTATTGTTTTCTTCCTGAATACAAAATTTCAGGTTTTCTTAGTTCTGTCCTCAGGTATCTAAAAGGCAAGGCTTATAAATTAAAGGCTTAAAGGAAGCATCATACTGATTGTATTTTCTTCCCATTTGGAAGATTTAAAGTACCTGCCAAAGTAATTATTTCTATAGCATTGCATGATAATTACAACATAACTAACCAGAGCTTTATCGCTGTCACTGGTGCGTGGGGTTACCACAGTTACAGTCTGATCGTGCAGAGGCAGCACCTAACAGGGAAGTAATACAGTGCTGGCCCTCTGGAATGTTGTTTGCAGTTAGAAATGCAATGCTGGAGAAAAAAATTACAATAACTATTTCACTATCAATAATTTTAATACTTAACTCTAAAAATTTGAAGATTTGGACATTTACTTATGGCTGGTTCTTTGTCTTAAGCGCAATTCATATTGAAATTATGGTCCTGTCTTTTACTTAGGCGACAGGTGATATCAAGTGGCAATGTTTTTCTGTACTTCTTATTCCTTTTATCAGCAGGCAAAAATTAAATAAAATGTTGTTTAAAAGTTCAGAGTTTGGCTAGTTTTTTCTCATGTTATGGTTTCAACAGTCCTGTGTTCTACCCAATTCAGACAAGTGTATCATTTTCAGCCATGGATGTCAGTGCCTAAAGGTGAAAGGTTTAAGCAGATATGTTTGGTCTTTGACCAGGCCTATTCCCATTCCTCTACTGATTCATGTGAAAAAGACCTGAACAAAAACATTATTTCTGGTAAAATAAATCCATTAAGCTGACAAACATAACGTCAATCTCACTGGTAGCCAGCTGTATCAGAAATCAATTCATAAGATTCTGCATGTTGAGTTCAAATGTCTATCAGTATGAGCAAATGAAGCCTGGTGATACCCTAGAGATCTAAGAAATATTACCATTTTCATCTCTGACACAAAGAAAGTGAAGTGCAGAACAGAAGTTGTTAAAGGCCATACAGTAAATCAGACACAGAATGAGAAACTTGGACTCCTAATTCCCAGCTGAGTACTAAACCTTCCAGATCACACTGGCTTAACACAGATGGAATTTAGATGAACTTCAGTATTTGTTGTTCCTCAGAGTAACATAAAAGACTATTCCTCTTGCTGCTCAGGGTGTAGCAGTGTTCAGGAAAGCCAAGGTACAGAAAGTAGCCCTGAATTCAATTGAATTCTAATCCATGGGGGTAAGCACCTGGAAGGTGAAAAAGCCCCATAGTTTGCAAGCACAGAAATTCAAGATAATTTGTTACTTTATATTTCTCTGCTTATGCTTGTGTATGTCCCCTTTTGACATCTTCTCTTCTTTGCAGCCTAAAATATTTTCCATTCTTTTTATGGCACATAGCACAAGAGCACCTTATTCAGCTTTAAGTTTACATAAATATTTACATACTACCACAATCATGAAATATCCCAGAAACTCATTCCATGAATGCATTAAAAAAAAAAAAGAGATTGTGAAAAAAAGCCTCTGAAGAGAAAGTATTTTAAAACCAAGTCAGTTTTCTCTGCCCTTGTTGCCCTCTGCTGTTTGCAGTACTGTTTTCAAGCTGCCACAAGCATTGATAATGTTTTTTTTTCAGTGTAAGGCTAAAAAGCTCTGAGGATCTGCTACAAGTTATTTGAATAGGACAGAATGATAGAAAGACAAAAATAGGACCTAAATGACATAAAGTTAGTTCAATCTCTTCCTTCTAGACTCACTGTTTTTCTGCGTTTACTATAGCCCAAGGCTATTCAATAGTCTTGGACAACAGCTTCATTGATAGAGTTCTAGCAGCTCATTGAGCAAGATTCTCCAGGCTGTGCTCAAAATCTGCTATTTTATAGGCATGAAAAATAGTTTGACTATGCCACTGAATATTGTGCAGCTAGTTAAGTGTCAGAACAAAAGAATTTCATATACTCTCCACTTGCACTCCTTTAATTACACATTTTCATCAGGCAGTTTTACAGAGAGGCACTCAGCTCACAAAGAAACACTCAAGTAACACTAGGGAAAGAAAGCTCCGTGGAGTAGAAATGCCATCTGCCTACCCAAACAGAAATAGCAAAGAGCGGTGACTTTCCACTTATCTTGGAGAAGAGAAGAAAGGATAAGAAACGTAGTAAAGACTCTCAGTTGGGAGTGTATTTTACCAAAAAGTACTTCAAAATCATAAAACAGGAGATGAGGCCAGCAGCAGCCTTCCTAAAAAACCTTGGGAGATACCAGTGTTAACAGGATGCCTGTTTAGTTCAGGCACAGAAGAGTGGCCCAAACTGAGCTCTTTAGCCCTCCATCAAAAATCCGTGAAATTGTAAAACTAATATAATAAAACCTCAGCTCAACATTATATGCAAAGCTTTTATGCAGCCTTTGATGTTCCTAGCTATAACTAGGACTGAGAAAGAATGTGGGGAAAGTGATAACACAGAAACTGAGGAAAAGAAGATTAGAATTTAAAAAAAAATAGAGAGAGGAATTTAAAAAAGCAATTCAGAAACATGCTTCTGCTAAGCATGATTTATCCTGCTAGTGCTCTAATAGAACTTAATTACCTGCCCAATGCATTGTACTATTTTCCATATTTTTGCTTTCATTTTACAAAACCACTCATAGTTATTCCTGCAATTGCAAACACGCAGGCCAGCTTTCACAAGGAGCAGCTGTTTTTCTAATGTCTTCTGGACTGTCCCAGCTCCTTCATCTCACCGTGGGCACCCTCCTTTTCTTTCTCCAGACTTGAGCAGAGCTTTAAGCGAAGCGTTTGCTGTTCCCACCTCTTCCACACAGTGTCAGTGAAAGCTCAGAAATCAGCTAGAGTCTCCAGGCTGAAAGCTGGAAAAATTTGTGGAGGCTCTGCATAAGCGAGGACAGTTCTGTGATAACAAAGCTGGCTTCTGGACACTGGTGATCTCCCGTTCCCCAAAAAAGTCTCACAGGAAAGTCCCAACAAGGACAAAAAAATAAAAGGTTAAAATCAAAGTTAAAATTTAAGACGGATTGGTCTTAGAAATCCATCAAGAAAGCTTTACCTCATATTCCTGAAGAAAAAAAGCCTTCTCTAACACGACAGTATAGAGAGATGGGTATTTTTCACGTACAAATTTAGTCCCTGTGGTTTAGTGTCCTGAGGCATTTTAATTAAAAGCTGTAATGGTGTTTAATCAATTAGCACAGCTCATTGTATTTCAAGCTGAATATGAAAACAATAGAAGGGCTCCATCTGGTATAAAGTGCAGCTGCTTGCCTCCTGGAAGATTTATGCTGTCTTGAGCATATTAAACACTGTGCTGCAGTCCTTCCACTGGTGGACTGCTGGGTCAGCTGTCAATTTGTTTTCTACATGTCAACCCTAAATTATTTCCCTTACACTCCAGAAGTCTTGTCAACCTCTTATTTAATGGGTCATCTTTCAGTGCAACTTCTTGGCCAAAATAGAAATGTAATTTCCATAACCAGCAATACCTGACATTTTCATATAAAAAGGAATGACTCTACTGCTTATCTAATTTTTGATGAATAATAAATCCCATATAGATGTAAACAAAGATTTATCATTTTTCATATTAAACCACAATGATTTTATTTTGCTTTGATAATTCAGTCTCACAGCTGTTTGACTGAAAAATCATAATATGGTCATCTAGAAGTTATTTGGAACTGATGCTGTGATTATAAGACTCGGCAATCAACATCCCCAAATGCATTGGGCAAAAAGCTTCTTAAAAACATTACTCTTTCACAGTATTTTACAACCAGTGACAAAAAATGTGATAAATAGTTTTGAATTATACATTATTTATTCTCTGTCTCCTAACACAACCCACCCCTCAGTTGTTTTCCCTTCACAAGTAATTGGTTCTTCATATGGAATTCTTCCTCTTGTTCTTTTTTGGTGATATTACCTGCTGCAAATCAAGATGTGAGTGGTGGGGTGTCAGGCAATACAACCATGGAAGGCTGAAAGGAAGGCTAAGTAGGTGTGCTACCAAGGGTAATTCTGGAGAGCTAGAGCCCCTGTGAAAACACTGAATGCATTTGCTGGAAGGCAAAATGCTGTCATTAAAACTACCTTAATGATGAACAACTCCTGATTAAGCATAGAACTCCTGACTTAAAAGTATAAAAATTAGGTGCCTAAGACTAAGCTTATTTTATTTAAGGAAGGCTTCCTGTGAGTCTTTCAATAATTTCATTGATGATATTGATTAAGAGGAAAGAAGCACTTTAAATTGCAAAGGATACTTAATTAGGTTTTGAAACGACCAATGAGAACAAAAGACCCAAAACAAAGCAATATCTTCTGTGCATAAGGAGATATCTAATCCTTAGGCTGTCCATCTTTTAACCACTATTAAGCTCTAAACTCACACATTACTTCAGTTTCACAGAACTAATCTTATGTGAAAGAAAGGAGACCAACAGGAGACCAGGCTTACCTTGAAAAGTAATAGAAAGAAAGACACAAAGAAAATACACTGTTTATACAATGTTTATTATAAAGGAGATACTGAAAAAAAATCCTGTGTCTGGTACCAATGCCTGGCAGATAAGAAATGTCCTTGAGTATGTGATGAGATAGCTGAAAAGACAGACAATACTCTGAGCAAAGGAATTACACAGCCTACCAGTGAGGTGACAGCTCCTCGTCAACAGGGAACACTGGATATGTTCAGACATGTTTGAAGAAATTCTTAGAAAAACAACAAAAGGAGCAGGTGGCTAGGTCATGCCCTATATATCACATATAAACAAGTGTGTATGTGCAGGTTTCATCACACAGGAAAAATACCAAAACTGTAAAAAATGTAGTTGAATAACATAGAACACATGAAATCCCAAAGTATTTTGTTGAATATCAGGTTCACTGGAATGTACTAATGGGGAACTGTAAACCACAAAAGACAGTAAGGATCTACATAAATAAAAAAGATAACAGCAACTATTGTGCTTGCAGCAATATGTTTTCCGAGGTTTTCTACCTACCACACGCTCTACTGTACCGAAGGTTTTAAACAGACTTAAGAGTTGTGGGTTACTCATGCTCCAGCCCACTTCTGCAACTTAAGCACTGGCTTATCAAGGTATTAGAGAAGAAAACAAGAACTGAATTCTGCGTGATGGAAGCTTATGTCTACAGATCACAACTGGGAGTAATAGCACAACCATCTACTTGGCACAGGATTCCTTTTCTAACTTGGTCACATTACATAATGTTACGCAATTAAAAATCTAATGGAAATGGGGGTTATTAGCAGACGATCAACTGTGCTATATAAAGAGACTGCCCAAAATGCCTGGTTTGGTCAGCTCTGGAGGAAGTGAAAGGTGCCATCACAGAGTTTTCCTAATCTAACTGTGTTGATTAAGACAGACAGACTCATTTAAAATATCCCATCCCACACACACACAAATCATTACCAGTATTAACTGGAAAACCCAGTCATCTCTGCAGAGCAGGCTATACTGATTGACTAGATGTTTCATAACAATAATTGATATTATTACAAATAAAGCCCACAAAATCTTTATCCACACTTCCTATTACAGGTGGAAGAGTCAGAAATATAGATGTCATACTGCATATGACACTATGATAAAAGGATTTCACACTTCACTGATTGCATTTAAAGCGGCATGACATTAAAATCAAGGTGTGTTTCACAGCTGAATTGCTGCACAACTTTGAAAAATATGCTTCAAAAAGCATCCATTAGTCACTGCAACATGAGTTGCACTGGGAAAAACCTTTCTGTGTCCACCTCTGTTTCCAATGGAGATGCAAGACTTAGTGCCTTTTCTGCAGGATGTACAAAGAAAATAGAATTCACTATGCTAGTGACATGTTCCAGCAAATATCTTGCATATTATACAACTTCTGAATCTGTATCATGGATCCTCATTGTCAATATTTCACAAACTGGCTAAAATCCTTGCAGAACTACTGTGCTGAGTAACAGGAGACAGAGCATAGTTGTGTCAGGGCTGAGTGCACCCCCAGGCTCTACAACCTCTGCTGGAGGCCAGCTCTGGTATGGGGCAGCATGTAAACTGGGACCAGGCTTCTGGCCACAGAGCATTTGGGGTTTTGGAGTACTCTTTTGGGAGCCAGCCTTTTGCCCCAGAGCTGCATTTAAGCTCAGGCTCTCATACTAAGCTCAGGCAAAGACCAGGTTGCAAGGATGCTTTTGCCTTGCTGAATTTGATTGTAAAACTCATCCACTGATTTGATTTTCTGGCTTAACCTCAGACGTGTTTCATCACTATGGATTTGTCTGGTGATTGCTGGGAGGTGACTGGAACCTGGTAAACATCTTCAGACCTACCAAGCTGTCAGGCACTGTGGGACTGTGTTGGTGAGTGCACTGCCCTGTCAGTCTTGCTGCTGCCCTCAGCTCCCAGCACCCCTTCCCCTGGGGAACAGTCCATCACAATTCTTCTCTGACATATTCCACGTGTGACACAGACAGTAAGTCAGCTGCTTATGTCCAAGAAAACAAACTTGTATCACTTGACAGGCAACAGAGAAAACAAACTATGCTTTATACATAAAGAAACATCCCAAACTCTTCAAATTTTTTTTGTTTTGAAAGATGGTGAGTAATCCCTGTATTATAAAAACAGCCATGTACTTCAGCTGATACTCAAACTCTTACATAAATTGAGCTCATACTTGCTCTATCTTAGGTAGAAAAAATATATACATATTGTATCATTTTCTATGTGCTGTCTTCTTAACAATGATAAAGCCATCCTAGTTATTATTCATCCAACAGACAAAGGTGACTCTTACACTGATATTACAAACAAAGTCCTTTCAGTGCCAGATTCCCCAAGTAATCTGAAAAAAATGAAATGTAATAATTTAAAATGTAATTAAATGAAATATGCCTCATCTACAGCAATGAAATAGGATTTGTGAAGATCATTTAAGAGAATACATGACTCATCCAATTCTACTAACATAGGTATGTATACTTAGACCTCAGTATTCACTGGATATCTTTAAAATTATAACAGAGCAGCATTTGAGACAGCTGCCTATTCGTAGGCATTGAGCAGGACTCTGGTTTTAGAGCCATACACAGATTTTTTCTGCTCCAGCCCCAGAAAAATCAAATGGAGGCTGTTGAACTCTATGAGTCAGACTATGAACTCTTTGAAGAAAAAAGCATAGTTGGGTTCTTACAGATCTCAGCACAACTAGCAGTTACTGTAAAACAGATACTAAATAATACAGCTATCCAGAGAAGAGTAAGTCTCTCACAATCTCGTTCTGGGTTGGAATGAAAAACAAGTATCACCAAACTGTGTGAGTAAAGAAAGTTTCTGAGACTTCTCACTGATGTACTGCATGGTCTCTTACCCTTGGAAGCTAGCAGTGTTGAGGACTTTCAAGCTGGGCACTGGCAGTCTGTATGTGCTAAAGATTTCAGCTCCTGCCAGCTCTGGGGAGGCCTGCCAAGAGGCCCAGCAGCCCAGCTGGTGGGATGCCAGAAGGTTGCTTCTTTTGCCTCCAGTCTTTCATCAAACCAAGTGATCTCTGCTGTACACTTTCATTTTGATGAATGCACGTTCCCTGAGAGAAACCATTTCATTAGAAAAATCCTGACCCACATGAATGAATACTTCAACAGGGATATTTATTCTTGCATTCTTCATATGTATAAACAGAGTTAAATACATGTAGTTGTACATTACCTTTTCATCCCTTATAGTCTTACTCCAGTTATTAACTACTGCAAATGATCAGTCTGGAATGGTATCAGTAACCAGAGACCTCCAGACATCCCAAAAATACCTTTCCTTCTTTAATTATCGAGTATCCTATTTTCAATCAATGTCTTTAATGACATGTTTTCAAATAAATAAGAAAAAGGTCTTTACAGTCAACATACATTCTACATTAAGGAGACCAATGTTTTGCACTAGATATGCAAAGAAATTGCAAGAGTTTCATTGCTCTGCAGTAGTAAAGAAAAATTTTGATCTTAAGATTCCCTGAATATTCATGTAAATATGTCGTAAAATCATCTTAAAATCTGTTTCTTTTCATTGATTTACACTGAAATACCTGGTGAGCAGCCAACCCAGGCATACAAGGGAATCATTGATGTGAAGCATTTGAGTGCAGTACTGAAACCTGCATTCAAATACAGGGACTTGCTAATTTTCACTTCAGCTGGTTCGTGCAGCAGCTCAGACAGTCTGTGTCAACTCTCCTAATTAAATTGAAAGCTAAATAGCAATGCAGGCCTTGTTATATGCTATTATTAGTGGAATTCCTGGTGCATATCTCACTCAAGAACCCACTAGATGTCAATCAAAGTTCAAGCTTCTGATTCTATCCTTGGTTGTTAATTAACTGTCTGAAGGCTTCAATCCAGTTTATTACTGTTATCTAAGGGATGTGCTGTGCCTTCCACTTGCACAGATACAATTTCTGGGACACTCCTAATCTCATGTGAGTGAACAAACCAAAATAAGAAGCTGAAATGTAATTTTCAGCACCACATACAGAAAGAGAGGGTCCTCCCTGGTTGCTCAAGTGTTATTTGAATAGGACATGTTAAAAATAGAATCAAAGCATTGACTCCACATGCCATGAGTTCTGCAACACTGGGTACACATAAGCAAAGGAACACAGTGCATCATTAAGGATGATACTATAAAGCACTGGTAGCCACTAAAACTCTTTAGAAGCACTCCTGCTCTTCTTTGAGAAGGTCCATGACTAAAGCCCAGATTAACCTTGAATATGGATTTTTCAAGCAGCAGAAATCAGCTTCTCAGAGACATCAACATGTACACTGTTCTACACCAGATTTCACTGTTAGTACAAAAGTTTCTCAAAAATGTCTTTGGAATGAGCATTAGATCACATCCATTTCTCTCCTCAGAATCACATGAGCCTGCAATCAGTGAAGTGTGAGCTTTCTTGAATAAAGATGAGACAGTGTTCAGCTACCAAGCACCTACACCTGCAGATACCACAAACAACTCACCCATAAACAGAACCAGCAATTTGGAGCAGCTTGAGGAAGATCACAGAATCATTTAGGTTGGAAAATACCTTTAAGATCATTGAGTCCAGCTGTAAAGCAGAATTATCTATTGTAGGATTTACTGTGATTTAGAGGAGTGGATAGAAAGGTGTTCAGGTACTTCCATTTTAAGACAGAGATTTGCTACCATGTACTACAACTTGGAGAGAGAGATTTCAGAGGACAAAAAGTGGACATTCTATTCAGTAAAAGAAATGGTGGGTGGACAGCCAGATGCAAGTTTCCATCCTAAGCAAAGAGTAAATGTACATAAACATGAGAAAAGAACAGCTGCACAACTGCACTGGTATCATCTCTATTTGGGAGTGCACAGAGAGGAAAGCTTTTCTCCTCATGGCTTCAGGGGGGAAAAGTGTAAATAGGGAGAAAGCTCCTATAGCTGAAGATTTGACCTTGAATCTTTACAGAAGAGGACAGCTTGTTCACAGTATCGGTGGAGGAAAATAGGTAAGCACGGGTGGTTCTCCTAAAATAGTCTTTGCTCAAATCAGAACGAAGGACAGCTTTTATCCTAGTTTAAAAGAAAGCCTCTTTGCCAGGGCTGTTATCTTTACCCTGTCGATCAAGCTGGCTGCCGAGCAATGCACTGAGCAAACGTGCACACAGGCACTTAGTGTAACACTACAGAATTACTAAAAAAAAAGGCATCATCAGTCCGTTGAAATTTTTAAAAATGCCTTTAAAAATGTTGCCTTTGGCTGCAGTCTCATTTGCATCTCACTTCGGGAAGCCTGCAGAGTTTGCAGTGACAGCCCTGACACGCACAATTCCTTCTGAAAACCATGAATGAAAGACCCGTATGGCGGGGCGGGGCGGGGCGGGGCGGGGCGTAGCGCGCTCGTTCATGGCAGGATCACGGATGGACACACGGAACGCCAATGGCCGTGACCTCAGCCCAGGGGCTGCTCCTGGCGGAGCCGGCGCCCGGCGGCCACACCGCGGCCATTCATAAATGCAGAACTGCTGAGGAGCAGCGCCTGCCCTGCTCACCCGGCCACTCGCAGCCCAGGAAGGCACGGCCGCCCTGGGGAGGGCGGCACGGCCACGGGGAGGGGGCACGGCCACGGGGGAGCGGGGCACGGCCACGGGGAGAGGGCGTGTGCACACACCAGCACAGGCGCCTGTTCCGACAGCCCAGCGAGAGACCCCGCCGTGGGCGGCAGCGGGCTCGGGGGAGCGAAAGGAGAGATGCGGAGCGAAGAGGAGCGATGGGGGGCGGCGGGCGGGCGGCCGACG